>JALMQS010000099.1:17050318-17131923 GCA_024734495.1 Forficula auricularia
CAAAACTAAAAGCGAAAGCTACCATAAAAGAATTTAGTCTTTTTGATTTTAAGTCGATTCTTCCATTGTCAGCAGTTTTAAGGCATTTGATAGTGTTTGGCATTTCGGTTTAATTCGTGAAACTGATAAGGTATGGACTTCCGATGAAATTGCTGAGACACTATTATAGGACTTTTTAGCGAACAGAAGTTCAGAGTTCGCGTAAATAAGGATAAATCTCACTGGAAGGAAATCAGAGCAGGAACACCCCAAGGGGCACTTCTTTCGCCATTACTATACGCCTCATACACCGCAGATATTCCAACCCTGCGATATGCACAAATTGCCCAGTTTGCAGACGACACAGCCCTTTTCTACTCCCACAGGGACGCCAGATGTCTGGTACGAAGAATCCAAGAGGACCTCGAGACTGTATCGGAGTACTTGGAAAGTTGGAAGCTGGGACTGAATAAAGACAAAACAGACGCCATATTATTTACTAGAAAAACTAGACTTTTAAGGAACAAAATAAAATTGGGCGACAGACTGCTAGATTGGAGTTCTTCAGCAAAATATTTAGGAGTCCATCTGGACAAATTATTAAATTGGGCTACGCATCTAAAGGCAGTTTCATCCAAGTGGAAGAATTGCCGCTAAAATTATATGGCCTTTAATTAATAAAAGAAGCCCACTTGAGTTGGATCAGAAATTAAATCTATATAGGGCCATGGTGCGCCCTCGTCTTACTTATGGGGCACCTTTTTATGGTTTGGTCATGCGGCCAAAACAAATGTTTCGCTTATTGAAAGAGTTGAAACAAAACTCTCGGGACAATTGCTAACCCTCCGCCAGGAATCAACAACTACATAATCAGAGAAGGACTACAAATTGAGAGCCTGCAAGACCACATTCGGAAATTATCGTTCAAGTTCCAAAAAAGGCTAATTACTCATACGAATTCATTAATTACATCTATCGATCTCGGATAATTATTAATCTCGTTTTAGCTTTCTTGTTATATTTTAAGTTTCTTTTTTTTTTTTTTTTTTTTTTAATTTGGTTTTAGAGGTTTTTTAAAATTTTAACAGGTGTCTAAATCATAACATTACAGGTGGATTCATAATAAAAATGGTGTGTTTAAAAATAAAGTGGTTGAAGTGGCTTTTTTTTATATAACTTGGAAAATGAATCATATTTCAGATCCTATACGATTATTTTTTTTATTATTATTTTCCTATTTATTTTTTTATAATTTTTATCAATATGAACGAATGTGGCCAAATTGGTGTACGAGTAAACAAATATCTACTCCTATTAAACGAGCAAAAATTGTATATTTATTTACATATATATATTTATTTGTATATTTGTATCTTGGTTCTATTTTGAAAACGGCCCTACCGATTTTGATGAAACAAAATCTATTAACAAGTTTTGAGGATGAAAAAACGATCTGGCTAGGTCTGAACCTCATCAAAATTCATCTTAATTGATTTTTCTTAATTAAAGTAATTGTTGATAGATGAAAATCTCAATAAAAAAAAAATGATTCGGCGGAAGTCGTATTAGAACCTGGGACCTCTTGCATATAAGGCCGACACTCTAGCATTGGACCACAGAACTATTTTAAAAATCCTTGCTTTTTACTTTTACTAAAATGAATATTTTTGAATTAGACTTTATTATAAGTGTGGAAATAATTGAATATATTATATATAGCTATGTATTTAATAAATAATTTTATGTTTTTATTTCAGATCCTATACGATTATTTTTTTATTATTGTTTTCTTATGTATTTTTTATAATGTTTATCAATATGAACGAATGTGGGCAAATTGGTGTACGAGTAAACAAATATACACATAATATGTGGACCATTAGAAAGATAGAAATGCAAAAACTTGGTCGGGGTGGGAATGGATGTGGGGTGCAGTTGCAGGGGGTCCGGGGTGGGAGGGGCGTTGGGGTGGGCTGGAGTGGGGGTGCAGTGTTGGGGGCGAGGTGTATGGTTTCGGGAGGGGGTGGGGGTCAGGGGTTGTCGTCGCTCTGTGCCTCCAGGTACTACACATAATATGTGGACCATTAGAAAGCTAGAAATGCAAAAACTGGATGCGGGGAGGGGTGGAGGTGGGGTGCAGTTGTGGGGTAATCCGGAGGTGGGGCGGAGTGTGGGATGGGGATCCAGGGGGCTTGTACTATATATTGCATTTTTTTTTAATTTGGGCACCGTGCATCGCTCGGTGTCTTCAGGTACTTTCTTAATTTAATTAGAGAACACTATTATTATATTTATTTACCGAGTCGAAATTTAGCATAGAGACGAACATGTCCGTAGAGAGGTCCTCGTGTGTGTTGTGAAGGTTCAAGAACCACCATCAGACAATCTCGGGAGGTTTTTGGAGTCAAATTTACACTTATGCATGGGGTAAATTTCTCTGAACGATATTTGCCCAATAATGTTCCACCGAGTCCAGTTGTAATCTTTACTTTGATAAAAAGATCGGCTGAAAATAAAATTTAAGATTCAATTAGTGAATAGTAAGTACCAAGAGTCAAAATTAATGGTCTATGTATTAGGGATGGCAAAATCCCGCACCAGCTTGCGGAACTGCAAAGTCGTGAACTCATCAACAAATGTCCCAAAATTTAGTCAAATCAAAGAATTAATTGACAGCTTTCAGCCCTTTTAAATTGGACGTCGAAATTTATCTAAAAGGGAGTCACAATTGATGTTATTTTTAACCGACTTCAAAAAAAGGAGGAGGTTATCTATTCGACTGATTTTTTTTGCCTATCTTACCTTATTTCTTCGCCAATTATGAACCGATTTTGATGATGTTTTTTTTGCATTGGGTTCAGTATAGGTTCCGATTGGTAAAAATATGAATTTCATTGGTATTGGATCTTTTTTATTTATGTTTGTTCACGCATAACTTCTTTGATTATGAACCGATTATAATGATTCTTTCTCCGTTTGGATCAATATAACTCCAAGGTAGTCAAGATGCCTAAGTATTTATTTATTTTTATCTTTGCTCAACGAGAACATTTTGCCTCGTAGACCGATTTGCTATGATTCTTTTACTTTCACCGTACATGGTATGGTCAAGTATTGTAATTGTGCATGAAAAAAGTGATTTTTTCCTTCTTTTTTCAAAATATCTAAAAAACGGCTGAAACTATTTCTATTAAAAAAATTGAGCGAAACCATCGCATTTAGGTCTACAAAAAAGCTCTTATAACTAAACATCAAAAAAATTATATTTTTCGAGATAATAATTGTTTTGTAAAAATATCTGTTAGTTAGTCTGTGCGTTACCAAATTTTTGTGGACTGAGCTAGCTCAAACAACTAGTGTGAATATCAAAACCAAATTTCACACGTAGTTTTGGTCCATTGAGATTAAGAGCTGATTAGATTTTGGTGCATATCGACCCAAAATTAAGGGGGATCGAGGGGGGTTAAAAATTAAAAATCTAGGTCGTTTGAGCAAACTCAACCAAATTTTGTATACATAATCAGTGGACCCCCAGAAGTCTAAAAATGCAAAAACTAACTGCCCGAAATGGGGGAGGCGGAGGGGTCCAAAAATGAAAATCTTGGCCATTTACCAAACTAAACCAAATTTTGTATACAAATCAGTGTGCCCCCCGAATTCTAAAAATGCAAAATCTAACCCCCCCTCCTACATGATTATAATAATTTTATTAAATATAAGTGAGGGGCCAGGTTGTATGGTAAAGTCAAGTGGATGGCCACATCAGAACACGCCAGCTTATTTTTATTGGTCCCATATTAATTTGGTCAAGTTCTGATGACATGACCAATGACGAAATAACGTAAATATCCAATTCTTATGAACAAATAATCGAAATTTTGATAAATAAAATCTTTTTAAAATCTTTTTTCCAAAAAAGAGGAGTGATTTAATTATTTAAAATACTTTTTTAATTATTTTCAAATTTGATGTTAAATTATTTAATACTATAAATATGGAGATAGAAAACGACTGTTTAGTTATCCAAATTCTACTTACATACAAATTAATGTTACAATTATTGTGATTTCCTTTAGTAACTATGAAAATTTATTATAATTATCTCTTTTAGACAAACTAGATAGAGAATATGAGATATAAAAAAAAAAAAGTTAATTCGCCCAAAGTTACTTCCATTTAAAAGCTAAAAAAGTCATAGTCATTATAGACATTATTATTAACTATTATATTAATTATACTAGCTGCAAGGCCCACCTTCAGAGCCCTCTTGCATAGTCAGGACGCCCACCCCTGGACGATAAAAATATAATTTTACTTAATTATTAAAATATAAAATATAATTTAAATATAATTTTACTAAAAACTTTATTTAGCCTTTTTTGTGGTCCCCAAGGTACTTAATTAGGATATTAAATTTCATCAAAATTGGTTAAGTCATTTTCAAGATATTTAGAAAAAACTAAAAAAGTACTGAAAATAAAGTAGTAATGTTTGTCGGCCGATATGTACCAAAAACTAATCAGCGCTTCATTTTGTTAAACTAATGTTAGGTTTTTCAATTTCATTTCAATCGGTGCAACGGTGTGGAAAAAATCGTGGGCCAAAAAAACGATAACATCCATCCATCCATACATCATCCATACATCCGCACGCACTAAATGAAAAAAATCGCACTTTTTGGCCTCTCGACGAGACCCCATGTAATTTTTGGCAAAACCGTCACGTGCTAAAATTCAACCTAATTGAATACTACAATTTGTGACTTTAATTGAGTCCATGGGTTCCGTAGTCTTTACCTGAGGACCCTTTGAAGCCACGCTTGCCCCGAGAGCGATTACAATACTTTACCCATGCTTTGCATTGATAAAGTAAAAACGAGACCAATTGAAACTAGACTGAACCGAATGCAAAAAAATAATAAAAATCAGTTCACAATTAACGAAGATATGAGGTAACAGCTCTGAGACTTTTGGTTTCGAAAAAATAGGAAATGACTTTATGGGAGATGACAGTCAAATTTTAAACACAAAAAATATTCATTTAACAAGGACGCCTGTGGTATAGGCTACTGCAATCCAGAGGCGTATATCGGTTGCATAAATTCAGGCGTTCAGCATTCTTAGACTGTAAGTAGTATCTGGCTTGAGTTAAAAGTAATCTATATATATAAAATTAAGGTTTTGTCTGTACATTGCTCCAAATCACGCCAAATTTTGGTTGCACACGTTTCAAGCAAGTTATGAACGAAAACACCCTTAACAAAATTCCTGTCTGTATGTCTGTCTGTTTTAGTGGTTTCCGAAAAGTTGCTCACAAAAACGGCTGAAGGGATGATTATGAAATTTCATATTTACATCATATGTCTTCTAACTTACGTTTTTATCTATATAACGTTTTGATATTTTGACCCCAGAAGGGGGTTTGGGGGGCGTACAAATAAAAATTATCAAATAACTCCTAAACTATTAACCCTACGGCAAAGTTTATAATAAACAAAGCTGTAGGGGATGTGAATTCGGACAACTTTTATACAAAAGAATTTCCCCAAAAACCCACCCAAAAAGGGGTAGGGGGGGTGAAAAAATGTAAATTCTTGCCCTTGAGCAAACTCAACCAAATTTTGTATACATAATCTCTGGGCCTCTAGAGAGCTAGAAATGCAAAAACTAACCACCCAAAATCGATGAAAATTCTTTCTCTTGGGCCAAACTCAACCAAATTTTGTATTCATAATCTGTGGGTCACTAGAAGGCTAGAAATGCAAAAACTGGGCGCGGGGGTGGATTGGGGGTAGGGGGAGGAGTGAGACGAAGCACGGGGTGGTGGTGCAGGGGGTGGTCCGGGGTGGAGTCCAGGGGCCTTAGTGGGGGTGGTGTCCAGGGGGCTAGGCGAGGGGGTGGTGCGCAGGGTTGGAGGGCACGGGGTGGATGGGGTGCGTGGCCCGAGGTGGGTGGGGTGCGGAGTTGTGGTGTGGGGGCGGGGTTGGGCATGGTGCGAAGGATGGGGTACTGGGTGGGTTTCGGTGGGGGTGGGGTTCCGAGGGTTGGGGGACCAGGGGTGCCTCTGGCTAGCTTAGAGGGCCGCCGAAGGCGGCGCCTTCCAGCTAGTATATTAATATTATTTTAGACTTTGAATTCAGGTAAAAAGGTCGATTTTATACACACGACTAATAACTTATGACACTTGATAAGTTCACCAATTAAATAAATTGAATCGTTCTGATGTGGCCATCCACTTGACTTTACAATTCTGGTTGAGTTTGGTACAAGGGCTAGATTTTAATGATTATGTATACAAAATTTGATTGAGTTAGGTCCAAGGGCCTAGATTTTCATTTTTTGACCCCCCCATTAATTTGTGGCGCCAGAAAACAATATTTTTGTCATTATAGGTTCATTTTATAGTATATTTAATTTTTCTTGTTTTTGTAGTTTGAAAATATTATAATTTTAAATTTTAACTCCACCCTCCTTAATTTTGGGTCGATATTGCACCAAAAATCTAATCAGCTCTTATTTTCAAAGCACCAAAACTACATGTGAAATTTGGTTTTGATATTTAACCTATATTTTGAGCTAGCTCGTCCACAATTATTTGGTAACGCCATAGACTAACAGACAGACTAACAGTCATTTTGACAAAACAGTTATTAACTCGAAAAAGATAATTTTTTCTATGTTTCACTTATTAGGGCTTATTTGGTTTCGCCTAATTTTTTTTATCAAAATAGTTATAGCTGTTTTTGAGATATTTCGAAAAAAAGAAGCAAAAAAAAAACAAACCATTTTTTCCATGCACGTTTACAATAGTTAACCATACCCTGTATGGTAAAGTAATATTCTGACGTGTTCTGATGTGGCCATCCACTTGACTTTACCATACAACCTGGGCCTCATTTATATTTAATATTTAATAAAATTATTTATAATCATGTAGGGAGGGGGTTGGTTTTTGCATTTTTAGACTTCTGGGGTCCAAGTGATTATGTATACAAAATTTGGTTGAGTTTGCTGAAATAGATGAAATTAATTTTTAGCCCCCTCTCCGCCCCATTAATTTAGGGTCGATATGCACCAAAATCTAATCAGCTCTTAATACTCCTATAATCAAAATCACCCGACTATGTAAATATTTCTTGTTAGTGGAGTCCCCCACCTGCGTGGCCCAATAAACGAAAAATGAATGACTCAAAACTACGTGCGAAATTTGGTTAAGATATTCCCACTAGTTTTTGAGCTAGCTCGTTCACAAAAATTTGGTAACGCACAGACTAACTAACTAAAAGACAAGACTAACGAGACATTTTGACAAAACAATTATTATCTCGAAAAATATAATCTTTTCGATGTTCACTTATTACGACTTTTTTGTAGAGCCAACTACCATTGTTTCGCTCAATTTTTTGAATCAAAATAGTTTCACTCCTTTTTGAGATATTTCGAAATTTCAAGCATCAATCATTCAATTTCAAGCAATTTTCTTATTTATAAATGTTAATCCCCGATTTTTACTTTATCCAATTCGAAGCATGGGAGAAAGTATTGGAATCGCTCTCGCGGCAAGCGCGACTTCAAAGGGTCCTCAGGTAAAGACTACGAAACCCATAGACTCAATTAAGGTCACAAATTAAAGTATTCAATGAGATTGAATTTCAACACGTGACGGTTTTGCCAAAATTATTTTACCAAAATTTAAAAAAAAAAACTTTAAAATTTATTCATTTGATCGGTAATATAGCTCATTTAAACTTGTTTAAGTAAGAATGTTTAGGCTTCTCGCTGTGAAATGATAAAAATTTGGGAGGAAATTTTATAAGTAACTGCGTTGTTTTTTTATCCGTTACCTTTGCTGAAGACATGCAGGTATGGAGGTAAAAACCAAAAATAGTGATTCATTCTGATCTAATACTTGAGGAATAACCATTCTATATTGGATTTTTGACGTTTCGGTTTTTATTGGTAACCATTGCTGAAGACATGGAGGAATCGAGTTAAAATCAAAAAATTTTTAAGAAAAAAATAAAAACCGACTTCAAAAAATTAAGTGCAACAAATATAAAAATACACTAAAAGGTATAAAATAATTATTATCTTATTTAGTTACAACTAAACGACGAAATATTAACACGAAATTACTTTTTAAAGTCGGTGCCAAACAAACTATACCTATAAGCGAGCGTACCCGCCAAACGTACTAAGTAAGATCCGTCGAGTGCGATTCATAAAAGGTATATGTTTGGCACCAACTTCAAAAAGTAATTTCGTGTTAATATTTCGTCGTTTAGTTGTAACTAAATAAGATAATAATTATTTTATACCTTTAGTGTATTTTTATATTTGTTGCATTTAATTTTTTGAAGTCGGTTTTTATTTTTTTCTTAAAAATTTTTATTTTTCTCTTTTTAGTGATGTTATTAATAGTGATTATATCATCAGAACTTGACCAAATTAATATGACACCATCCCTAAGACACCCCCTTTCGGATAAAAAAAGAACCATCGAAATCGGTTCATAAACAAAGAGGTTAGGTCTAAACAAACCTAAACAAACCTAATAAAAAAGGTCTAATACCTATGAAAAAAATCGAAAAAAAATGGGACCAATCGGAAGCTAGACTGGACCCAATGCAAAAAAAATTTTCCAAAATCGGTTGACAATTGGCGGAGATATAAGGTAACATAGGCACAAAAAAAAAAAAAAAAAAAAATTCAATCGAATAGAGAACCTCCTCCTTTTTTGAAGTCGGTTAAAAAATAGTCTCAAGCTTGAGTTGTTTGCCATAAAATGAATTTAGTCTTTTTGATTTTAAGTCGATTCTTCCACGTTATCAGTAGAGGTTGCACCATTAATAGTCAAAACATCAAAAATGGAATGCAATAAGGTTATTCCGCTAGTATTAGATAAGAATCGATCGTTATTTTTGATTTTAAGCCGTTTCCTCCATGTCCTCAGCAATGGTTACCAATAATAACCGAAACGTCAAAATTCAATGTAGAATGGTTATTCCTCGACTATTAAATGAGAATCGATCATTATTTTTTACTTAAAGTCAACATGAACTGCAAATAGCAAATGATATCTGATTAATAATAAAGGAATAAACATATTAATATTTCAAATGAATTTGGATAAAGTTTAGCAACGATCCGTTGCAGTTTATTTTTGGAAGTGCGTGGGGATGGATGGATGGATGGATGGATGTATGTGTGTTATCGTTTTTTTCGTCCACGATTTTTTCCACACCTTTGCGCTGATTGAAATGAAATTGAAAACCTACCATTAGTTTAACAAAATGAAGCACTGATTAGTTTTTGGTACATATCGGTCCACAAACATTAGTACTTTATTTCAGTACTTTTTTAGTTTTTTCTATATATCATGAAAATGACTTAAACAATTTTGATGAAATTTAATATCCTAATTAGGTACCTTGGGGACTCACAAAAAGGTTAAATAAAGTTTTTAGTAAAATTATATTTTAAAGTACTTTACTTGAGAACATATTAATATTTCAAATGAATTTGGATAAAGTTTAGCAACGATCCGTTGCAGTTTATTTTAAAATTATTATTAATTATTCATTATTTGTCTTAAATAAAGACGAAGTGGAGTAGGTATACCTTTTCTTGCCTGGAGTTCCTTCGCGGAGGTAATTTGCCATCGCAATCGTGTTAGCGCCACTGTAAGAACCGCCTCGGAATCTGAGTCTGGACCTGGACAGAAGCAAAGGCACAGCTCGACGCTTCCTTTTCCGGCGCGTTCCGGTCGCTCCGAGAGGGAGCTGCCATCCACACTACGACGTAACGTGGTGCTACGCTGCGCCTGTGCATTAGACCACCATATTCAGCAGTTAGGAAAACCTACTTAACAGTTCACAGGGGTCATATCGTTTAAGATTATGGACATTGCTAACTCTATTACTGAATATTCAACAGAAAGCAAAAATTAAAAATAATAATAATAATAATAAATGAATTTAATTTTTAAGGACAAATCATAGATTTTAGAGAAAATATTTTTACATTGCTTATCAGAGAGGTTCGTCCCCTTAGGAATCGAACCCAAGCGATTACTAAGCTTGCCGGACCGTTAGCCAAACCCTTAAGATAATAAGTAAAAATATATTTTTAACCGACTTCAAAAAAGGAGGAGGTTCTCTATTCAACTGAATTTTTTTTTTTTTTTTTTTTGTGCCTATGTTACCTCATATCTCCGCCAATTGTCAACCGATTTTGAAAATTTTTTTTGCATTGGGTCCAGTCTAGCTTCCGATTGGTCCCATTTTTTTTCGTTTTTTTTTTTCATAGGTATTAGACCTTTTTTGTTAGGTTTGTTTAGACCTAACCTCTTTGTTTATGAACCGATTTCGATGGTTCTTTTTTTATCCGAAAGGGGGTGTCTTAGGGATGGTGTCATATTAATTTGGCCAAGTTCTGATGATATGATCACTATTAATAATTAATAATCACTAAAAAGAGAAAAATAAAAATAATTTTTAATAAAAAAATAAAACCGACTTCAAAAATTAAATGCAACAAATAAAATACACTAAAAGGTATAAAATAATTATTATCTTATTTAGTTACAACTAAACGACGAAATATTAACATGAAATTACTTTTGAAGTCGGTGCCAAACATATAGGTACATAATTAAGTAATGAGAGGGATTCAACCAATGGGTAGCCTCTGCTGAATAAAAGCTCCCAATTATAGAAAACGTTTTCGGCTTTAATTAAATAATGCCATCATCAGTTCCTAAGAGTTGATGAGTCCCTGAAGACGAGCGCCATATTTGTGTATAAGGTGTCCGAGCATGATGATATTCCTCAATGGTTATAAAGTTATATAGGTACATTTTATGAATCGCACTCGACGGATCTTACTTAGTACGTTTGGCGGGTACGCTCGCTTATAGGTATAGTTTGTCTGGCACCGACTTCAAAAAGTAATTTCATGTTAATATTTCGTCGTTTAGTTGTAACTAAATAAGATAATAATTAATAAAATAATATACCTTTTAGTGTATTTTATTTGTTGCATTTAATTTTTTGAAGTCGGTTTTTATTTTTTTCTTAAAAATTATTTTTATTAAAAATTGATTTGTTAATCTGAACCCGAGCATATTTTTGAAAAACATTCCAACTATTTTCAAAAAATAAGATGCTCAAATCTTTTACTTTTATATTAAATTTTTAACCGACTTCAAAAAAGGAGGAGGTTCTCTATTCGATTGAATTTTTTTTTTTTTTTTTTTTTTTTTTTATTTTCTGCCTATGTTACCTCATATCTCCGCCAATTGTCAACCGATTTTGAAATTTTTTTTGCATTGGGTCCAGTCTAGCTTCCGATTGGTCCCATTTTTTTTTCGATTTTTTTCCTAGGTATTAGACCTTTTTTATTAGGTTTGTTTAGACCTAACCTCTTTGTTTATGAACCGATTTCGATGGTTCTTTTTTTATCCGAAAGGGGGTGTCTTAGGGATGGTGTCATATTAATTTGGTCAAGTTCTGATGATATAATCACTATTAATAACATCACTAAAAGGAGAAAAATAAAAAATTTTAAGAAAAAAATAAAAACCGACTTCAAAAAATTAAATGCAACAAATATAAAAATACACTAAAGGTATAAAATAATTATTATCTTATTTAGTTACAACTAAACGACGAAATATTAACACGAAATTACTTTTTGAAGTTGGTGCCAAACATATACCTTTTATGAATCGCACTCGACGGATCTTACTTAGTACGTTTGGCGGGTACGCTCGCTTATAGGTATAGTTTGCTTGGCACCGACTTTAAAAATTAATTTCATGTTAATATTTCGTCGTTTAGTTGTAACTAAATAAGATAATAATTATTTTATACCTTTTAGTGGATTTTTATATTTGTTGCATTTAATTTTTTGAAGTCGGTTTTTATTTTTTCTTAAAATTTTTTTAATATTTTACTATTTTTTCTAGCGAGTTCGTAATCCCCCCTCCCTTCCCTTATTCTATTTCTTCCTTCCTTTATTTCTAAGTCCAGGTATAATTCTAAGCCCTAGTTAAACCCCTTTGTTCATTTGTCTATTAATACAATAATCAATACTGCATTCTTTCCCCCCACCATGTACGTTCTTCCCAAATGAACTTCACTTATACATATGTTTCCAATTTTATATTTAGTTTTCTTTTGTAACTCCTGATGATGTGCTCATAAACCGAAAATCGAAATAAAAACTCAAAACATATATTTGTTTTATTTGTGAAACCCACCTAGAAAATTATAGATTATAAATCCTTAAGACACTCAAAAAGATACTTAAATCTTTGCTTTTACTGTAAAAAATAATAAGTTAAAATACATGAAGACAAACCTATATAGCGGGTGAGTTTTATTTATCTTGAGACAGTCTTATAACTCAAAAACAGTGCATTAAATGAAAATTTTTTTTTAATAAAAGTTTATTTATATCAAAGGGGAAACTAAAATACGCTATTGTTTGTCGACCTAGAACAAGCTTTCAACGGTATTTCAAGGTCAAGTTCTGTTTTTCATTACCTTGGATAGTCCTGCGTCGATATTTGAGAGAGGATACCAGAGACGACCCGTCTCGAATTGAACGCCACCACCTTTGGCCTCCGAAAAAAGTTTCCTTTCAAGTGTCAGCGTCACGGCACCTAAAATCAGTTACATATCTACTCTTATTAAACGGGCAAAAATTGTATATTTATTTATATATATATATTTATTTATATATTTGTATCTTGGTTCTATTTTGAAAACGGCCCTACCGATTTTGATGAAATTCACGGCTTACGGGGTTTTGGGGATGACAATTCGATCTGTCACGGTCTCATCTTCGACAAAATTGTTTTTGATGGGTTTTTTCGTAATCAAATTAATTATTCTCATGTAGAGAGACCCAAATCTTGGAGTTTAAAAAATATTTCTCTTTTGTTTACTTTTGTAGCCAGACAGACAATGGGTTGGGCTAATTCATTCTTCTCAAAGCCCTTGAAGAACTATTGTGATTGTGAATTTTAACATATTTTGTTCTCCCTAAGCGTTAGAAATATTAATAAACGTTTTATAATTGTTTTTATAAAGAACTTTATTTATTTAATAGAATAAAAAATAATCAAGAATTTATTTAAAAATATATTTCGCATAAGCAGGTCTCAATTTTCTGAAAAAACAACACATTTTGATAGGTTTTATTTATTGACAATTGGATGAATAAAAATGAATCATATGGTTGAATCAAAACAGGTGCAGGAGGTGGTGGTGCAGTGGTGGGGGACCCGGGTGTAGGGCAAGGTTTCGGGAGTAGGGTCGACCGGGGTGGAGGAGTTGGGGGGGGTACAGTGGGCGAATATTATATATATTTGTATTTTTTTTAGTTTGAAAACGGCTCTCAAATAAAAATCGAATTTTTGATCAGAATTTAAAATTTAAAATAATATTAGTATACAATAAAGCTTTTAACTGAAGGAAGAAGTTACCGAGCATCGCTCGGTGCCTCCAGGTACTTATTAATTATATCATTAACTTATTCGTCTAGAGATAGACATTTTTTTAATATACAGTGGGTGGTCAAATTATTATACACATTATTTAGCTTACTAATAAAGTCATCATATCGTTTTAATTAGGGCCAGTTGTATGTCGGTTGGTAAACTCTTTTTAAACGTTGACAAAGGGTAAAACCTTAGAATTACCCTTGTGCCTGACAGGTACTTTCATCTGATTGTCCATCCCTCCGGCTACAATGTGAATTTTAAGGTTTTACCATTTGTCAACGTTTAAAAAGAGTTTACCAACCGACACACAACTGGCTCTTAGTGGTTCTCTCCGGGGATTTCTCGTTCCCGATTTCCCGAGAAATCCGCAAAAATATCTATTCCCGATTTCCCGAAAAAAAGTCAATTTCAGGGATTATATATAATATTTATCATCATATTATAAATGAAAAATAAATATTCCAAAACTATTTGTTTTATTTAAAAATATTTTAAAACAAAGTAACCAGCATTGACTTTGTTGTATTCGTGATTATGCTGCTGGCCAACACAAATATTTGAAAAATCAAAGTGTGTGTGTGTGTGTCTGTCTAAACTCTTTATCTATCTATCTACTTATTAAACGAGCAAAAATTGTATATTTGTTTATATATATTGTATGAAAACAGGTGACGAAACAGGCTTTGTTATTAATTAAATTTGTATAATTGTAAGATTTTTTTAATTTTTTTTGAATGACAATTCAAAGTGACGTATGATTTATTATTTGAAATTACATCGAAAAGTGAACTTGACGGACATCTATCGGAAGAAAAGTACTAATTAAAATCTAAGTCTGATTGGTGTCTCCCTCCGCGGCTAATTGGGTAATTAGGTCACCCAGGTAGCCAGCAGGTCACATGCCTCGAGAATGAACTCGTCCTCTTTTGCCTACGACCTTGATCCGAAACGCACGTGGTTTACTGACCTAATCAAAACCCCATCTGTGATAGTTAAAAATCCAAGTATATCTTGAACAATCTAACGTTTTATCGTAATATCAAGTGTTCAGTGAAAACATCCTGTGATTCTATATCATGTGCGATTGATATTTTCAAGAAAATAGCTGTGATCTGGGAGTTATCCAAAATTCAAGACTGCCGGTCGCGTGGAAGTGCTGTTCAGTGGTTCCAGACGCGGTGATTCGAATAGATAAGTACTTGGTACATTCTTTGATGAATGAACTTAATTAACTATTAAATTATAATAGGCAGAGAGCACAATCTTGACCCTAAGGTACTAACTTACCATAAGTAAGCCTAGAGTCGGATTGAATAAAATAAACAATTTACCAGGTTCACTTCAATAATACATTTGAAATTAATTATTAAGTTGTAAATGATATGTTAATGAATAGCCTATAATTGGAGGTATAATTAAAGAAATTAATACAAGTATGTTGGTTTCCGGAAGTAGCTTTAAATAAAGATAAAAGTAAATATGAACACAATATATTAGTTTGAATGGGTATCGAGCCAAAACACAGAATTAATTTTATATATTTAATCAATAATTTAAATTCAGTAAATTTTCTATCAATTTCATTAATATAAATTTTCTTGAAATCCTAGAACAGAGTCAAAATGGCGTCCAACATTAATAATCTAGGGTATCTGATCTAATTAACCAGCGGATTGCTAAATAGTAATTATAAACTAGCGTCACTGATACCGCCCACTCTTGAACATTTGATTTCAGTGAAGTGCACGGTTCCCCTTAAAGAGGGATAAGGAAGCTCTCCTGTAATCAGCTGACTAGCTAGATTAGAAATATAGTCACAATCACGCATGGTACAGACGGATGACCCGGAAATCTGGAAGGAGCCAAAACAACATCTGTATCTAAGAGATATTCAAATTTTAAAAATAATTTAATTTATATTTTCCATAAAAAATATTAATAATAAAGTAACTTAATATTTAAATAACCTACCCTTATTAAAGGGGATAAATTAATTTCCCACATGTGTTTGGGGCGACAAGCCTATTTCAGCTAATTTTATTGATATAAAATTAATCATATAAAGAAAAAAAAAATAAATAAAATAAAAATCATTTCTTTTTAATATAATAAGTAAACATTAGAATCAAATTTCTCGGAACTTGAAAACAACAAATCAAGTCAGATGACCAATATATTTTATGTTTCTTTAGTTAAACAAACCAATAATAACTAATAATAATAAGCCAAATATATGAACCTGAATTGTTTTAAATTAAATTAAAATATAAATAAACATAACAAGTAAATAATAAGACTAATTAAAAGAAATAAGTCATTATAATTTATTAAATTTGATAAATATAAAACACTTGATAATATTTGTTTATAAACAAAAATAAGTAATTCGAATTTGTTGATATAAAAATTAGAAGTAAAATAAATAATCATTGTATTAAAATTGTCAAAACTTCATAGAAGAAATTTGAACTTTAAATTTTATTATTAATTTCAAACTAAGTTTTTTTATTTAAGAAAAATTAAATACAACTCAATTATAACAAACAAATCAATTTATCGTAATTTCATCAAGATTAACCTTTTGTTTAATTTATTAATTTTCACGAAAGAAATTAAATGCTATTAATTATAAACAAACAAAAGAAACCTTTTTAGTAATATCAATAAAACTAATTTCATAAATTTTAATTAACTCATTTGAATTTGTTTTTTTGAAATAAACCAGAGTCCATTACAATTAAGCTTTTCTTTCAGCATCCGATCGCAGGTAATTTTGTCACTCTCATTCAGGCGATTTTTTTGAATTTTTGCGGTGTTTATCTTATCGCTTCTTTGCAACAACAACAACAACCGGATTATAGCTTAAGTCATTTCAGGCATAGTATCCTCACATCCAATAGGAAGGTCAACCAGCGAGTAGGTCAGGTCGGGAAACAACATCTTAGGCGATTAAAGTCGTGACACTTAGCGAAGCAGATCACCAATTTACCACCTTAAAATTCAGCATTGCGACTTTAATAAGATTAGCCCTTTTAGAGGACTAATCTTGTCTTTATTTTCGATACTCTCCCTGAGTTACATCTGCTCGTAAACTAATCAGTTGCTACAACTTGCTCAATATTGTCGAATTGTCAATATTGAGGGAGAGTGTGGCAATTGGTAAGTTAGAGCGCAAATCGGGCGAAACAAAACTTACTTATTTAAGTTTTGTCAGTCCAATTTGTCACACTATATAATTATTCAAATAATTAACTCTAGTCAAATTCTTTTTTTCAATTAACAGCCTATTTAGCTCTCGGAATTTTCTTTTATGATTCGAAGACTTATTCCTATTAGAATATGCTATCCTACATTTCCGTTTTAAATTCTTAATGGTTCTATCATAGTAAACAGGATCGTTACCCACTTTAACTAATTTAGAGGGAATAAATTTATATTTTCCTTCTTCCAAAAGATTCATAAGCCCATCCCATTGCTGATCTACATCCCGAATTACAGACCATTCTAAAAATTTAGATTCCAAAAATTATTAAATCCCATTTTATCTCCTAATCTATACAGCCAATGCTTCTTTTCGAAGGTTAGAGACTGACTAACTGATCCCAAATATTCTATTACCACAGAATAATGATCACTAATTCCATCTTCAATAGTGACTCTCATATTATCACTATCAAAGTTGGTTAAACAGACATCGAGGACAGACGCTTGCCCACTGGACCTCTTCCTAGTCCCCTCCCTAACAATTTGGATAAAATTTCTACTTTTGAAAATATCATCAACCAAAATTTGAGCAAGAGAATTACTATTTGTCGCAGATGACCAATTTACATTAGGCAAATTTAAATCTCCACAAACTAAAATATCCTTACTTTGCATAGATGTACAATTTAAAAAATTATCTAAGTTTTCTAAAATTTTGAAGTCCTGACTAGGAGATCTATATAACCCAACAATCACCCTACTTATACGTCCAAATTTCACATTCACCCCTAACATCTCCTCTTGTAAATCTAAAAAATTTAAACTACTTGGAAGCGAATCCTTGACTGCTATAAAGACACCACCCCCTCTACCAGACTGCCTATCCCTTCTATAAACTATATAACCCTTAGGAAATACCTCATTATTCGAAATCTCCTCCCTAAGCCAAGATTCTGTACCAACAATAACATCTGGATTAATTAAATCCACATGTTGTCCAAAATTTAGAATTTTATTCAAGATACTTCTACAATTTATTATTAACAACTTAAATCTCTGATTTCTATTTCTGAAAATTGTCCTCTTACCCCCTCCATTTAGTTTTTTTGATATTCCAGTATACTATCAATACACACCTTCCCTAACTTGTAGGAACCAGACCTATTTAAATTAATACCATTCTTGCCTAAATCTTTATAATCTAAATAACTATTTGAATTTATAAACTTACAACCATACTTGAAACAGACACTTTCTAAAATATGATTTGCCCAATTAATCCTTCTAAAATCTACATCCCTTCTATAAATTATACCACTAAATATTAATTTTGCTCCCTGAAATTTATTTCTAAGAGAAATAACTAATCTATCAAATTTTAAACGGAATACCTCAGCAGTAATATCATAGATATTATGCGTGCCTACATGAATAAAAACTAAATCCTTTCTAGCCCCTACATACCTCTCTACCATATTTTCCAACTGTTCAAATCTTATACCGGGGAAACACCATGAACTAAACCCCGGGATGCAGTATATGATGCCGAATATTTAAATAAACTATCTTGTAGAATTAAAACTGTATTATCAATTTCTCTAACCCCTGAATTATCTTAGTGAAATATCTCTCTCTTGACAGACCGCCGAATTAATCTGGCCTTGGCCAATAACATTTCTAATAGTATCTAACTCTTCTCGAACCTGAACCAATTCCTTCTCCAAAATATCAATTTTCTCTTTCATCCTTTCTAAACTATCATCTTCGGAAAGAAATCTATCACTGGTTCCAACACCTATACTCCTAGTCTCAATTTTTGAATCACTATATATTTCAACCATATCTTAGCAACGCAGAGATATCCTTATTTCTGCCTAATTTCAAATCCAACCCTTGTTTTTCTTATCTCTAAATGAAAGGACGAGTTACAAAACTCCTCTGTCCTAAAGAGACAACAAAAGAACTAATAAAATATTGGCAAATAGTTGTAAATTTATCAGCCAATTTTCCATTTACCTAACAGCTCTATTTTTTTAAGTGTAGAAGTACTTCCACTTTCATTTCCAAGTAGAAGACAATAGATGAAGGGGCATTATCTAATGAATTCCAAAATAATTCCAAAGACGGTGTACACCTAATTCCAATCGCGATTCAGCCCTCGCTTGTCCCCATGTTTTTTTTTTATAAGCCCACAAAGGTTTTTTTTTGCTTTTTTTGAGATCATAAATTTACATAAGGCAAAAACACGATTTTGCTTTGCAAAAACCTATAGGTCCGGTATTGTCTGGAAATCAGGGCCGCTGCGTGGCTAAGAGGCGCCTCTGTGTGCAAAAGAAATTTAGCGCCCTTTTTCATGATATAAAATTTGCAAATTAAACAAAATAATTCATTTCAATTAAAAAATGTTTATTTAGTTCCTAAATCTTTGTCTTTATTTATTACTTTTCATTATATCGGATGTTTCATTACACCTTTGCATTAACACATCAATGGCGCCCCTTCGATTTAGCCCCCTAGTGCATGGCACACACCCTCACGCGCCTCTGATGCAGACCCTTTTAGAGAAAATGCGAAGTCCGGACTAATAATATTCTTGAGGCCCTTTAATATTCTAATATAGTGAGATAAATTGATGAGGTCCAGAGCAGCCGCCCATAATCCTCCCTCTGATGGGCCGTTAGTGTGTGTGTATGTCTGTGTCATACTAATTTCCCCACTGAAGCGTTGAAATGGTAATTTTGAAATTTTTATTTTAGGGCCTGGGATTAAGGAGGTTCTTTCGCAACAATCCATACAAAAAGTTTTAGCCTCGTAACCACTATTATGAACGGTGTTAAAATTTTAGGTTATGTTTTTTAACGTGACTGTACTTTTTACGTTACTATATTCTATTTATGAATGGATAGTTTCCAAGCCATTGTTATTTTATCCCCTCCACTAAAAATAATCGCCCAAATATGTTTGTATTTTTTTATCAAAACTACGTGGTAAATAATTTCAATTTTTTTTTAAGTTACTCCGAATATATTATTCTAGCAAATATTAGTTTTTCATCAAGGTGAAGAAAGTCCTTCAATGAAAAAATAAAATAATGATCATTTTCCCACGCTTTCCCTATCTATCCTATGTTAAAAATGTCATTTTTAATATCAATTATTTCATGTTTGATGGGGTAAATCGTCTTCAAATTTTAACAGTATGTGTATTATGCTTTTAATGACTTATATTCCAAGTTTCAAAAACTCTTTTAATTTTTTAATTATAATTAATTAATATTATTAATTTTTAACGAGCTTTGTTATCCTCTTTTTATAATTTTAAACAAATCTTTAAGCTCCGGAATCTTTCCCGAAGTCCTTAAACAAAGTCATGTAATACCTATTTTCAACAATGGTGACAAATCAAATAATAATAATTACCGCCCTATTACCATTCAACCATTCAGTCTTCTATAGCCAAATTATTTGAATCTATAATCTTAGATAAAATTACACCATCATTCAAAAATATTATTGTTAAACAACAGCATGGCTTTATAAGTGGGAAATCTACTACCACTAATCTTTTCCTTTTACAAAATTATATCCATGATAATAAATGTCAAGTAGATGTTATCTACACTGACTTTTCTAAGGCGTTTGATAGATTCAATCACTTCTATCTTTTAAAGAAATTATAATTATATGGTTTTCACGGTTTCCTTCTACAATGGTTCACTTCTTACCTAACTAACAGAATGCAAATTGTTAAACTAAAATCCTATAGCTCCTACCCTTTTACTGTCTCCTCAGGTGTTCCTCAAGGCCTCTCATTTTGACCCTTTTCTATTCAATCTTTTCATTAACGATATTTCTCCCCCTTTAAATAACATTGACTTTCTGATGTTTCCTGATGATCTCAAAATCTTTCTTTGGACTGCATGTTTTTGCAAGAGAAACTAAATGAAGTTCAAAAGTGGTGTAATATCAACTCTATGACTTTGAACATTGGCAAATGTAATGTTATCTCCTTCAATAGAACCAGAAACGATATAACTTATGCATACTCGATAGATGGTGTTGCGATTAATAGATGTACTATTGTCAAGGATCTGGGCATTTATTTCGACCAATCATTGACCTTTCGGTATAATATTGATAGCATTGCTAATAGAGCTAATAGATTACTGTTTTTTATATTAAGACATTCTAAGCATTTTAATGTAACAGCCACTACCTTACTCTATACACCCCTAGACCGCCCAATATTAGAATATGCTACAGTCATCTGGTCACCTTACTACAATAATTACATAGGACAACTCGAAAAAATTCAAAATAAATTTCTAAGACTGTTAGGCTGTAGATTGGGTTATACATATCGCGACGCTCCAAACATTAAAGTAATAGCAGATAACAAGTACACAATCAAAGCAATCTATGATAATGGTTCTACTTGCTCAGTGATAAATGAAAAGATCATTCGATTACTGAAATGTAAATTAATTAACATCAAAACCATTATAAAAACAATAAACGGTATGGATTTTTGCGAAAACCGGGCCAATATACATTTAAAAATCGGAGAAATAGAAGATAATATCATGGTAATAGTAGTAAAGAATAATAATAATATCAATTATAATCTATTACTAGGATTAGACGCAATCAAGAAATTTAGCCTAATCGAAGATGAAAATTTGCAAATCAAACAAAAATGGAAAGGAAACATAATAAATATAGAAAAGATGAAAGAAGAAGAAGAATTACAAATCAATGTTACAGAAGATAACCCAGGAGTTAATGAAGACTTTATAGGAAATTACTTAAAAGAAGAATTAAAACATTTGGTCAAGAGAAAGGATGGAAGATAGAAACATTAATAAGGGAATACCGTGAATGTTTCGCTAAAGATAAATTTGACGTTGGGTCAATGGGAGACACCGAAGCGCAAGTAAAATTAAAAGAAGACAAATACGTTTCAAAGAAGACATATAGATGTTCTTTCCCAGATAGAAAAGAAATAGAATTTCAGATATCAAAACTTTTAGAAAAGGGAATGATAGAAGAATCCAATTCACCATTCGCATCCCCAGTAACATTGGCTTTCAAAAAAGAAGACGGGAGAAGAACTCGTTTAGTTGTTGACTATTCAGAATTAAACAAAATAATTGTCCCAGAAGCTCAACCATTCCCAAGAATTGATGATCTAGTGGAAAATGTAAACGATTGTAAATGGTTCACTGCAGTGGATATAAACTCAGCATTCTGGACTGAAAGACCGAAAAAAGTTGGCATTTATAACACAGAAAGGTCATTGGCAATGGAAAGTACTCCCGTTTGGTAACAAAAACTCACCAGCTGTATTCCAAAGAGCGTTAGCAAATATAATCAGAAAAAATAATTTGGAGGAATTTTGTGTCAATTATATTGATGATATATTAATATTTTCCAAATCATTTAAAGATCATTTAAGACATATTCGCTTACTTTTTGAAGCTTTAAAAAAAGAAGGGGTCAAATTAAAACTAATAAAATGTAATTTTTGAAACATTTTGAAATTCACCTCCATGTCACAAGTCAATGTTTCGTTTCATATGACTTTTTAACTTTTTGCTAAGGGATCTCGTCCTTTCAAAAAACATCGTTTTTTAGACGGTTCAGATGGTTTTTGACCATTTTCTCTAGAAGTACTTAATCAATTTCGTTCAAAAGTAAATAAATGATTAATTATCGATTTTTTATAATATTTATCATATTAATTAATTTCATATGTGTTTTTTCAAATTAGACTACAAATAAACTACCCTTTAAAATGCAAATATTCTAATAAAAATTATTTGATATATGAAATTTCAAAAGATTTAATTGTGATAAGGAAAAAATTAAAATCTTTTATCATTTCTAGCAGGCTAAAGAGACAGTTGATTCGAACTATTTATATACATGTATTTATTATATTTTATGATTTTACGTAGGGGCCCGAAATAAAGATTTTGCCTGGGGCCCAAAAGTGCTTAAAACCGACCCTGAGAATAGGCGGTAAAATATTTCAGCCTACCGGCGGCAAAATCGTAAATCCGCCACTGGTAATCTGGGAAACTATCAAAACATTCTAAAATTTTCTAGCGAGTATCAACCAAAATAAACTGCAACGGATCGTTGCTAAACTTTATCCAAATTCATTTGAAATATTAATATGTTTTGCTGGCTTGGTGTGTACTGGATATATTAATTATTTATCCTTTAACAATAAAAAAATAATATGTTTATTCCTTTATTATTAATCAGATATCACTTGCAATTTGCAGTTCATGATCGATTCTTATTTAATAGTCGAGGAATAACCATTCTACATTGGATTTTTGACGTTTCGGTTATTATTAGTAACCATTGCTGAAGACATGGAGGAATCGACTTAAAATCAAAAATAGCGATCGATTCTCATATAATACTCGAGGAATAACAATTCTACATTAGATTTTTAACGCTTCGATTATTATTGGTAACCATTGCTGAAGACATGGAGGAATCGGGGAGATAAATTTAACCGAATTTATCGCGCGGAGAATTTACCACTGCTCGAAGCCCCTAAAACCTTAGTAAATTGAATAATGAATTGTATCTAAGTTTCTGAGATTGGCTCGTGATCCCGGCTTCTTTTCCTTCTACTCTGTTCCTTTCACGATGGAGGGGCCAGCCCATACAGGCCTTTAGGGGATCCACCTTCTGGTGTATCTCCTTCTCACATCAATATCATTAAAAAAAAAAAAAAAATCGGCTTAAAATCAAAAATAACTATCGATTCTTATCTAATACTAGAGGAATAACCTTAATGCATTCCATTTTTGATGTTTTGACTATTTGGAATCTCGCCATGAAAGATTTAATGAAAGAGCCACGAACCGATTCGCTCAAAGTCTTCACCTTGGAAGATTTAAAATTACCTTTCTACATTCTTATTATAGGCAATTTTTTAGCTTTTCTCATTTTTTTATTAGAACTTAAGTACCCAGCATCAAATAAATTTTATAAATGAGCTAAATTATGTTCACCAAACATTTATATAATAGTACTTCTTAACAAATTTAATCTCTTGGCATTAATTTTGAATTACTAGAAATCTTCGTCTTCCTCTAATCCAAATTTCAAACTTTGGTTTTCACCCAAGGGCGTACGCGGGAGATGGACAAGTGAGTCCGTTGTCTTTTAGATATTCATTTTATTTATTTCTCTTCTTTTGTATTAAATAAATAAATATATATATATATATATTTTTTGCAACGAAATTTTCTCTGGAGAGAGACGGACTGGTAGAAATTTTATTTGAATGTAATGGAAGGCAGCCCAGTTAAGTCTAATTAAGAAAAGAAGGAAAAAGAAAATTGTTTTTCAATGCCATTGATAAAAAAGAAGAAAGTTTTGAACACTACTGTGGAGAGAAGAAAGAAACATTTTATTTGTTTCATACATTGACCCTTTGAAACCCTGAAGAAGGAAAGAAAAATACTCCGAAACGTCGGTTTGAAAGGAAAGGAGGAAGGATTCCAATAAACTACACCTTATTTGAAATGTGTTACTTTTTTCTTTCCTC
Source organism: Forficula auricularia (assembly GCA_024734495.1). Taxonomy (NCBI): domain Eukaryota; kingdom Metazoa; phylum Arthropoda; class Insecta; order Dermaptera; family Forficulidae; genus Forficula; species Forficula auricularia. The sequence continues at coordinate 17,074,583 of JALMQS010000099.1, forward strand.
ACTACCCTGGGCTTCCTTCCATTACATTCAATTAAAATATACATAGAGGGAGTTTTTACCCCCCCCCCCCCCAGATTTAAAAAATTCCTGCGGACGCCCATGTTTTCAAAGGATTTTTATCTAGAAAGATTTTAATTACATATTTAAACATGTCTATTAATAAAATGAAATACAATAAAAAATAAAATAATAATAATAATAATAATGGTGCCCCTTGTCATGTCTGCGACTGGTGTCGTCCCGAAGACGCTCCCTAAGAACTTAAAGGAGCTGGGCATTTTTGGAGGGGGCATTATCACGCCGGTGCAGAAGGCTGTACTGCTGAGTACGTGCGCGACAGTCCGGCGGTTCCTGAACCTTCCTTCAACAAGATAATAACAAAATAGAAGCTATCATCTCTGCTGTTTACAGCCGATGTATAGTAAACAAACCTCCTTCAAAAGGAGAGAAAAGAATGATAATAATAATAATAATAATAATTTTATTTATAAGTTGGAACAAAGTGCAGCGACCAAATTAAAGAAATCAAACTTGCTATGGGTCCCCCATGGGTCAGATAGGCTAGGCGGTAGCGTGTCTTCCTGCTAACCAAGTGGACCCGGGTTCGAATCCGACTCGAGGCATCCGGCTAAAATCTGACCCCCGGGGTAGGGACAAATTTAAAAATAATAAATAGTATCGTAAATGGCTTATGGCTAGAAAGACCAAAAAACCAAAAAAAAAAAAACTTGCTATATTACGCTTAGCTTAGCATGTAGAAAATATATCTACTTTTTATCGTTACTTTAATCTCCTCTCTATGTGTCTAGTCTTAAATTTGTAATAGAGAAAGATAACTTTTTTTAATTTTTGCTGTTATCACTAAGCCTGTGTATTGTTAATAAAATCATATAAGTGGAATATATATGTATATAAATAAATTATATGAAATAAATTTTAATTTCAATTATTCTCAAACATTTTGTATATAATTTATTATTATGATAATTAAAGTTTTATTATATTTCTCTTTTAAATTTTTCTAGCTATATTTTTGTATTTTCATTTATTTATAGAAATAAAATTTAATAGACAATATAATTCGGTGATAAACCCGTAATTTTTACAAGGCATTAAAAAACGATCAAAATTTAATCAATCATATTTAGTATGTGTACATCATATTTTGTATCATTCCGAAATATATAGGTATATATAATTTAATTCTATTAATAAAAATATTTGTAGACATATTTGAAGTTTCATTTTGATTTGATAAAGGTAAATAAATGAGATTTATCGAAATATAAATAAGATGTAGCTTTAACTTTGTTAGCCATGATGTTAAATAAAAGCGTAATTTTTATTAGAAATGATGTACAATCAACTGTAGTAGTTTTTCCATTGTCATTTTCAACGTACGTACCCTAGAGAAAAGCTCTCATTGTTAAAATTTTTTAAATTAGTCGCGCACCTCTTTCCGTCATGGTTTGTCGCGTTACACCTATGAGGTGTTACTGCTTTTTGAAAGCCAAGTGAAATTTATTCTAGTTTAAATAGTCAATTGTTATCTATTTAAGATTCATTACAGATCTAAATTATTAAACAACTTATTTAAATGTAATAACTAGAGGAAAAACGAATTTAGTCGCGTTGCACCTATACTGGGTGATTACAACATTTCTTGCATTTACTGGTGAATTACAATCTACGAAAAGTATCCTATTAATTGCAGAAAATAAGATTAAAAAAAGGAAAATGTATAATTCATAAAAATATTACATCCATAAAACTAATGTCAATGGTCGCTTTACACCTGTGGGTGGGTGAACCGAGCTACCGCAACTCTGTACCAACATGTTAGAAGCTCGGGTGTACAGTGAGATATGGGTAATCAGAAATTAGGAAGATAGCATGAAGACCCTCTATTGCGGTCTATTGAAGGCAGAGGAGGGAAAAGTGTAATAGGGATGATGCACCTGTGAGGTGTCATAGTGGGCAGACGGAAGATTCCGACTGATGATCCAGATAGATAATAGGAAAAAGAAGAAACTCAGTGTTAATTAGAGCCATTACATATCGAATCGTAAGCTATTTTTGTATTAAATTTTTATTATTTTTTCAATTATAATAAAAATATATAATTTAAAAAATTTTCATTTTAACAAGGATCAATTTCAAAATAATATTTATAGAAATATTTTCTTTTATATTTAATATCAAATAGTTTTTATTAGAATATTTGCATTTTAAAGGGTAGTTTATTTGTAGTCTAATTTGAAAAAACACATATGAAATTAATAAATATGATAAAAGTTATAAAAATAATCGATTATTAATAATTAAATTCAATTTTGAACGAAATTGATTGATTACTTTTTAATAAAATGGTAAAAAGCTAGAAAACCATAAAAATGACTCGCTAATGCTGAGGGACTTGGACCCATCCTCTTGACAATAGAGGCCAAAAGAATTATAAATAAGAAATAAAACAATCTTAATTTATCGATTACATCTATCTGAAGGTTCACAGTATGTCTATTATATAAGTAAATAGCATTTTGATTAAGAATTTTGTACTTTAAAAGAAATTGTATGAAAAGAATCAATTTCTTCTCTCCGGAAGCAAATCAACTAAAAGTGTCGAAAAGTTTTATTTTTTTTCTCATTACTTATTTAATCAAATCTATTGAAAGTTCATATCTCTCTGTTATTTTCAGTTATATTTTATATCAAATTATTATTATTAATAAATTTGCATTTTCAAGGGTAGTTTATTTGAAGTCTAATTTGAAAAAAGCTAATAACTCCGTTGAATTTTTTTTTAAATTAAGAAATTAATAGATGTTATAAAATGAACAAATGTCTAAATTACATGATAACCTGAGTTTCACCTCCATGCGAAATAATCATTCTGTTAATAAAACCACTGGTTCAGAGAAACCGTTAGTTTCTAGGAATTTTATTAGAAAGTAAGTAGCTTGTAGTAAAATCTATGTTCTCTTATTAGACTTATATAAATTATTCAACAAATTTAGATTTCGTTTATAGAAATATGTTTCAATTATTTATAATTTTTTAATAATTTGAATTTTATTTTCGTTCAGAGGTATAGTCGGAAGCCATAAAGAAGAGCTGAGTGAAGAGCAGCAACGGAGACTTGATAAATGGATAGAGCAAGCTTTAGCGAATAGCGATTTTCCCTTCTATAGGCCAATAAACAAATACTAATTCTCTTTCTCCATTTGTTTTTTATAAACTTAATCAATTGTATAATTAATATATTTTATTAAAGAAACATCATTTTTAATTTCAACTAAAAATACAATTTAATATATCAATAATTACTGCTGGAATTAGAAATATATGTTAGACCTATAATAATCCTATTACCTAAATAATAAACGAAAAAAGCCTCTACACACTTTAGCATTCTTTAATACCATTCGATTTAAACCAGGGCTGTCCAACCCGTGGCCCAATATAAAGTCATAAAATTCCTTAAAACATTGAGATTTATATGTAGATACTGGAAAACACACAACAATTTGGCCTGATAATTTTTTTCTTCCTAAAATAAGAAATCTGAATATCTACTGTGAAATTTTGGAAAAAATTTAAATCTGGAACTAAATTTTAAGATTTTAGAAAAAAAATCATCATTTTAGTCTCTTTATTAGAAATTTATATTAATTATCTAGCCAGGAAAAAATAGAAACAAATACAAATAGATAATATCACTCTCTGTAAGTATGTAGGTATGTATTTACGTATACGAGAAGCTATTTTCAAGTATAAAATTTACGAAAAAGTAAAATTAGAACCTCACTATGAGTTAAAAATAATAAATTTCTTATTTCTACATTATTAACCATATTTCTTGAATAACAATATCAATAGAATTATAATATTATATCAGCGGTCCGAAACAAATTCTTTTCTTCAAATGTGACCCGCTTAAGGTAAAAGGTTGGACTAGACACCCCTGGTTTAGGGTCTCCTTTACTAGATAACGCAAACTAAAAATACAGGGAGAAAAATTGTTTTCCCTTCCATTAATTTTCCATTAAATTCTTCTAGATGGTCACCACTAGTACTTTTAGATCTTATACAGGGTGTGACTTGACCGACGCAGCATAGCAATTACAATGTTAATTTTTGAATGTGCATTTATTTGCTCCCCTAATTATTTTAGAGTTAAAGTTCTTATAGATTTTTTGTAGAGAAAAAAATACTGAATCCGAACAATTTTTTTGTTTTCAAATTTTGAAATTTCAGAACCGTAATAATCAATATTATAAATAATTGTATTTTTACAAAAATCACTGAGGCCATGGAATTATTAAAACAAACAAGGCATTTTCGTTCGTTGTTTCTAAGTGACGTTTGTTATATTTGAACTTTTTAAAATCAGTTCTTATTAGAATTTATTGATTACCATAATGAGAAACTCGTTAAATTTGAATGGGCTGAGTTTTGTATTCGTCATTGATAAATAAAAATAGTAGATTCACGTAGATGAAGTTCAGAAAGAGCTTTTAAATTTTCACAAGAATAATCAACGAAATTATAAGTAATATTTTTAAACGTAATTAAAACAATAAAATTAGTAAGGTAAGCAGAATTTAATTTTTTAACATAATTAACAAATGCATAAAATTATAACAAAAAATAACAATCATATCAAATGTTCGAATAAACCACTAAACAATGGCCCAACCTTTCGTAAAATTCTAGCCTGACATTTGCTAATTGGTATTGTGATATTTTATCACATTCGGCTTGTATACGATTTTTGAGTTGATCTAAGTTTTTAAATGTTTGTCCAGAGTAAATCTTTGATTTTAAATGTCCCCAAAGAAAAAACCGTTGGGAGAATGATCGGGGGAGCTTGCAGGCCAGCTAATCGTAAACCTCGGACCAATCATTTTATTCTCAAAATGATTATTTAAAAATTCACGGACATCGCGGCTGTTGTGTGTGGGACAACCATCCATCTGGAACCAAATATCTTTGTTTTCTCGAGCATTTTTGTTACAGTCGGAACTATATCCTCTTACAATAACTGCAAAAAGCGCTGTCCAGTTAAATTTTCATTTAAGAAAAATGGCCCTAAAATGAGATGACCGAATATTTTCGCCCAAACGTTAATTTTTCGGGGATATTGGGTCCTGGTCTTTACAACATTGTGTGGATTTTCAGTAGCACAGACTCTACAATTTTGAACGTTTGGTTCATGATAGAGTGTAAACTTGCATTCGTCCGTGAAAACAATGTTTTTCAAAAAATCTCTGTTCTTCACTATTAAACGTCAAATAGAAACAACAAATGAAAAATGCCTTGTTGGTTTTAATAATTCCATGGCCTCAGTGATTTTTGTAAAAATACAATTATTTATAATGTTGATTATTACGGTTCTGAAATTTCAAAATTTGAAAACAAAAATATGTTCGTATTCAGTATTTTTTTCTCTACAAAAAACTTATAAGAACTTTAACTCTAAAATAATTAGGGGAGCAAATAAATGCACATTCAAAAATTAACATTGTAATCGCTATGCTGCGTCGGCCAAGTCACCACCCTGTATATGGTAGCAGTATTTGTAGATGTAGACTTTTCAAACCAAATTTCCTTCTGTAGGTAATATAATTTCATCTCTTGTTGCAGATGATCTTTTTATTTGTTTTCTTAGAGAGCTTGAGGAAGTCTCTAAAGAGACAAAACGTTGCTTTCAACTTAATTGTTGTTTCCGATTTTCCCGAAATCCAAGTCATTGAGAATCTTATTTAAGATAATAATTTATATTTCATAAACTCCCATTTTTACGAATTACGATGTTTAGTATTTAGGGCTGCCTACTCTAATTGCTAGAAAAATTTCAACATCCTTCTAATCCTCTTTTTTTACTTGGGTTATGTGATTTTAATAATGCATTTTTCGATCGAAAATAACCATAAAAGATAATGTCTAATGATATTAATTGTATTACAGATATTTTCTGGATAAGTAAAACAATGGAACAATTGAAAATGAAATTCTATTATTCAATAATATATATTGAAATGTTTTTTTATTACTAAATTCCTCTCACTAATTAAATTCTCCAAATCTTTATTTGAAACCAACTCTAAAACATCGTATAGTAGAGGATCTTTTGCTGTAGAAATTACTATCTTGTAATTACTAGAATTTTTCTTATAAGCATTAAGCAAGGGTTATACTTGATTATTGGCAAGTATAACCCACAATAAAGATCAATCTGAATTTCTACTTTCAAATAGAAATTGAAATAAGTTTTTTCGAAGATTCATTTGGCACATTTATTTCAGGTTAGTATTTTATTTTTTAGGATCGCATAAAATGGTCATTAATATATAGTATTATATATACATGTATTTATATATCAAGATATCGGAAAATATTTCGTTCTCTTCATGGAACTACAATTCTAATTCTAATATGTTCTAGGTTGCCCTAGTAGGTAAATAGATATATTAAAATTTATAAAAATAAGACTGTAAAAGTGAAAACATTTTCCAAGGCTCAGTAAGTTGAAACTTATTTAATAATAGTTGATTCAATTGGATTCTATAGGTAATGTCTCATGTTTGACAAATACTCTATTAATAGTTACCTATTTAATCAATTCACATTATCTTCAAGTCAAAAATGTAGAAAAAAGTAAAAACTTTTCAAGATTAGGTACGCTCGCCATTTAGAGCTATAAATACTATTAGAATTTTTTTTTTGAGGAAAATATTTTCTGCATTTTTGAACCGTAATTTCTAAAGCGTCAATTTTCTGTATTGATACATTCTTACAAACATTTTTGCATCAGAAATAACTTTCCAAGACTTTCCATTCTTAAATTATCGTGGCATCGGAATTCAGAGAGATACACAGACAGTAAAATAATGAAGGAGACAATAAAAGAGTGTGTCTTCTGCTGAAATTATAAATTTTATTTATTTATAACGAGACTATAGTTTAGCGATAGAATTAAAAATTTCACGATTTCTAAATTCACCGATTCAGAAAAAGATTTATTGAATAAAGGCCTAAATCATTGCACATATTCACCAATAAATAAAAAATGAATTAGAAAAAATCGCGGTAAACATAGAATCTTCATTGATTAGAAACCAAGAAAACTATATGAATAAAACTATATCTGCAAACATTTTTGAAAAAACAATCCAATCAATTCATAACAAAATAAATTTCAAAGAAAATAAAACTTTAAAACTATTAAAATCAAAAATCTGGAAAATGACTTACAATTGATAAAAAGTGATAAAGGAAATACAGTTTGCATATTAGACAATGAAATTTACAAAGAAAAAGGGAAATAGGAGATAATTCCAACAGAAGACACACTCTTTTTTTATCTCCTTCAATATATAAAAATTCAGCTACTCTCGGCAAATAAACTTTCAATTTAGTAAAATAATGGTTGAAATGGACAAAAATACTGTATGGAATTCAATACTAAAATCGCCTGGAAGGCAGGCTTCACCTGCCTCCCCGGCTTACGGATTAAAATAATTTTAATACTTTTATTTTATTAATTGTATATAAAAATTGTTTTAAAATTTACAAACTCAAGTGAACCAACGAGACTTCGCTAGTCGCCACCCATAGTTTGTGCAAAACTGAGATAATAAAGTAAAAGAGCGACTTTGCCCTAGTAATATTGAACATTATTGCTGATAGGGCTAGGGCAATACCAGATCTACATACCTGGCTGCGCCAATCGCAACCGTGAGCTTATTGCATGTGTGATCATTGTTTTTACGATTTTTGTGCAGAAAAAATATCGCTAGGGCAGTGTTCGTCAACTCACGATAGAACAGCGCGAGGAGAGCGCTCGCTCTGGGAACAGCCATAAACAAATTAATGTTTATTTATATAATTAATTTTTTCTCATTCTTGTGGAATCATCGAATCTGTGCATATCATGTTCTGCTAATCAGAGTCCAGTCTCCCATTTTACTCTCATATTTTTATTTTGTTGATGTTCTTTCTTCCCCATATCAATTGTGTATTGATAGAATATCAGCTAGTGAGTTGATATTTAATTACCGTTGCATCATCAACTGGACTTCAAAACTTCTGCTTCCTGGTAGCTGTACCATCTTCTCTCTCTCTCAGTATCGACTTCACTGGAAGGAAATACACATTCGTCTTATTTTTGGTACAGATTGGCCTCGGAAGAAATTCTCACATTCAACGGATTCGTCAAAACCTTCTCAACAAACTGCTAAGTGAAACCATTTAACCTTATCCAATTTTATTACACTTTTTTTACAATTCATTCTTTAACTGAAAAACTCTCCCTTCTTATTGAATACAATCCATTTGTTTTTGAACAGTTCATCTCTTCTACGCAAATCATTTCTCAAATCCATTTACCTATTATATTCATTTTATAAATACAACATGGCCGCCTCTTCACTGGCTAATTAGTTCTTTATTTAATTTTAATTAAACATTTTTATCCTGTTGTTACTACTAATAATTTTTTAATTGAAAAATTGTTAATTAGATGGACGACCAATTAATTTTAAAATCCATTCGTTTATTTGTCTCAAATACATTCTGTTTAATTAACTTATAATTTACCCTGTTAATAATAATAAAAATAAATTGATAATTTCTAATCATAATTCATATTCACAATTCAATTGGACTTTGCAATTTTTTCTCAGATAATTTTCTTGTTATATTTTTTTTATTTATTCTCGACTTTCAGAGGTAAGCAAGAACCTTCTAATTTAAATTCAATTTCATAATATGGTGATAATTTAATCACATTAAAACTAACATAAAAGTTTAAGTGCGCTGGGCAACTGAAAAACTTTTGGAGTCACTGTTATTATTTTTTAATCCTAGCATATTTTTTTTAATTTTGTTGAACTTTGAATTTTTCTAACTTTTTCTACCCTGACTATCAGTTGGCTCAACCATTTAAATTTTTTGGTGACCCCGACGTGATCCAAACTGCTAACTTGCTTACACTGTATAGTCATCGCCAAACAAAGTGCAAATAATTTTATTGAAATTATCATTTATTTTTATTTTTATATTTACATTATTCTTATTTTATTTTTAGTTGTAATTATACAAATTGTTCTTACTCATTGTATTTAGTCATAATCTTTCACAATGCCACCCAAATCAGTTCTTGACACAGTAAAAGGGGAGATACAAGCTCTGGGGTTAGGAATTAAGCTTCTGCTTCAACACTCCTCTTACAAGGAAAATCCTCAGAGGGCAACACTTGTAGACGTATTAGAACGGGCGGAAAAACTAATGAGTGACTTAACTAACATTATCAAAAAATCTTTTCAACATGCATTATTCACAATAGAAGGAGGTGAAAACTTAGAAGATCAAATAACAACTCATCATAATTCACTCGTCACCTTTATTGGAGAAACCAAGATTCTTTTGTCACAAATAACCCCCTCTAGCACTACTCAGGATCTCACACCAACAAATACTCAGTCTTATGTTCATCTACCCACACTGAATCTTCCGAAGTTCTCAGGTGAATACGAGAACTGGAAATCGTTTTTGGATTTATTCCTCGCCACAATAGATCAAAATAAAACACTCACTAAAGCCCAAAAATTGACATACCTCAGGGGGTGCCTTTTAGGTCCGGCAGCACTAGTCATTCAAGCATATTCCATTACAGACGAAAATTACACAATATGCTTGGATCTACTTAAGTCTCATTATGATCGCAAGAGAGAGATCATATTCTCATTCATAGACAAGCTCCTTAATCTACCTTCAGTTACACTTCCAACCAAAGACTCCCTCAGTCAGTTTAACATCTCAGTAAGAGACATCGCCACAAATTTAAAAACACTAGGTTTAGACCTAACAGCCTGTAATGCTTTCATAACAAGGATCATCATGAAAAAGATTGATCCACACTCATTAGAAAGCTGGTTACATACACAAGTGGTAGATGAAGTGCCGAACTTCGATACTCTCCTCAAACATCTAGACATCAGGTCCCAAGCTTTGGAGACACAATATAAAACTAATCAAACACCGAACAAACATCAGACAACCACATATAATTCTCCAAAAGGGAAAACAGCCAAGACATATAATGTCACCATTACAAACAGTACATGTCCGATCTGTCAAAAATCACCGAGTCACAGAATCAAGGAATGTCAGAAGTTCTTGACCTTATCCGTACCAGATCGATACAAAACACTCAAAGATCACAAACGGTGTGTACTTTGCTTCTCACCCACACATTTTACGAACAATTGCACATTTAGGCCATGTTTTCTTTGCGGCAAATTACACCACCGACTCTTACATGAAAACAGAGAACACACAAATCAATCAGCACAATCTAGCTCTTCCTCTAATCAGTCTCGACCTTCTATTTCCTCTAATTCGGATCAATCGGATCTCAAGACAGAAGCCAACCCAGACGTTACTCCCACCCAGAAGACTTGTGTGGCCCAACAAACCAGGAAACAGGGACTTAAACAGGTGCCATTACTCTCCACAGTCAGAATCCATCTCTTACATAATAATGGTACCATACATCCAGCGAGATTCCTACTTGATTCAGCAAGTGAGGTTTCCATCATATCCAAACAGTTGGCACGCACTCTGGGTACCAGAAGAAAACCAGATCCGATTCATATAGAAGGATTGGGCACCGCAAACAAAATGGAATCCACACATACGACTCTGATCCATATTTCATCGTGCTACAGTGACACGAACTACCAACGGTATGAGTTCCATATAGTGGACAAAATTGAACTCACATTACCAACCAGGCCTGTCGACCCAGCCTTGGTTGCTTTTATCCAAGACAAACCACTGGCAGACCCATACTTCCACACTTCAGCTCCAATACACGGAATATTGGGAGCAACTGTATGTGCCAAGATTTTCACAGGAGAGAAGTTCAATGTTCCCAACAGTAACTTAGCAATGTTCAATACAGAATTCGGATGGGTGTTGCTAGGCTCTGCACCAGCATTACCAAGAGAACCTCTACCAAGTGAATTGGGAAACAAACAAACAAATGAAGCAACCAAGAGTATTTTTGTGCTCACTACCAATTCACTCAAACCAGACCAGACTTCTCGCAATTTCCAGAGTTTTACATCACAAACTAACAACCTGTCAAGGACAAACAGGCCGTCCGAGATTGGTAATCGGAGGTCCACAAACAAGAAGCCTTGGCGCTCAACCTGGTCCACAGGTACTCTCAGGTTTAATCCACAAAGAAGTATTTCGCCAGAGGAATACAAACGGAAGAGTAGATCTAAATCTACGTAGACTTCACCGAACCTCAGGAGCTCATACCTTATGAGTACGTGGATGGCAACCACGGGGTTTTCTGAGCTGAGTGCTGACATTACTTCCACTTTCTTGTGTCAGACTCCTTCTCTTTCATCTTTTCTATCGATCACTCTCGATCAGCAGTTCTTCCGATCCTGATGCTATTAGGCAACGAGGGCTAGGGATCACTCCTTTCAGTTCTTCTCACATTTACTCTACACAGCACACTCTTACAATGAAGAACATTACAACCAACAGAGAAGAACACACACAACCAAGGAAGAACACAACCGCAACAAACAAGATCCACATACCAGATTCTCACATAGCTTACATTACAGATGTACATATTGCGAACTTCGTTCACCGGGCCCCGGTATGGTTGCGCCAATCGCAACCGTGAGCTTATTGCATGTGTGATCATCGTTTTTACGATTTTTGCGCAGAAAAAATATCGCTAGGGCAGTGTTCGTCAACTCGATAGAACAGCGCGAGGGAGGCGCTCGCTCTGGGAACAGCCATAAACAAATTTATGTTTATTTATATAATTAATTTTTTCTCATTCTTGTGGAATCATCGAATCTGTGCAGATCATGTTCTGCTAATCAGAGTCCAGTCTCCCATTTTACTCTCATATTTTTATTTGTTGATGTTCTTTCTTCCCCATATCAATTGTGTATTGATAGAATATCAGCTAGTGAGTTGATATTTAATTACCGAACATCACAACTGGACTTCAAAACTTCTGCTTCCTGGTAGCTGTACCATCTTCTCTCTCTCTCAGTATCGACTTCATTGGAAGGAAATACACATTCGTCTTATTTTTGGTACAGATTGGCCTGGAAGAAATTCTCACATTCAACGGATTCGTCAAACCTTCTCAACAAACTGCTAAGTGAAACCATTTAACCTTATCCAATTTTATTACACTTTTTTACAATTCATTCTAACTGAAAAACTCTCACCCTTCTTATTGAATACAATCCATTTGTTTTTGAACAGTTCATCTCTTCTACGCAAATCATTTCTCAAATCCATTTACCTATTATATTCATTTTATAAATAAATATGGCCGCCTTTTCAATGGCTAATTAGTTCTTATTTAATTTTAATTAAACATTTTTATCCTGTTACTACTAATAATTTTAATTGAAAAATTGTTAATTAGATTTAATTAATTAATTTTAAAATCCATTCGTTTATTTGTCTCAAATACATTCTGTTTAATTAACTTATAATTTACCCTGTTAATAATAATAAAAATAAATTGATAATTTCTAATCATAATTCATATTCACAATTCAATTGGACTTTGCAATTTTTTCTCAGATAATTTTCTTGTTATATTTTTTTATTTATTCTCGACTTTCAGAGGTAAGCAAGAACCTTCTAATTTAAATTCAATTTCATAATATGGTGATAATTTAATCACATTAAAACTAACATAAAAGTTTAAGTGCGCTGAGCAACTGAAAAACTTTTTGGAGTCACTGTTATTATTATTTTAATCCTAACATATTTTTTTAATTTTGTTGAACTTTGAATTTTTCTATCTTTTTTCCACCCTGACTATCAGTTAGCTCAACCACATACATAGATGATTCTCATTTTTAAGGAGATAACATAAATTACTAATGAGTCCAAAATTCAGAGTGGGGGGGGGGATTTTTTCATAAATGATTAAGGGGCTCTCAAAATTTAGTTAACTTCAATTCAAACAAGACTCAATGTTGTCTAATTTCTAGGCGCGAAAATAGAGATTTCCCTGATATTCACTTCGATTCGAATACCCTGAAAATGTGTGACAGCCTATCCATGTTGGGCGTCTCTGTCGCATCTGACCTGTCTTGGAATGAACACATCTCCTCTGTGGCGAAATCTGCAGCAAGGAAGATTGGCTTCTTATTCAGGTCCAAGCGATTTTACAAACCCCCACAACTTCTCACCATCTACAAGGCCCAAATCCGCCCCTATCTCGAATACGGCTCTCATCTGTGGAGAGGAGCCTCAAAATATTCTCTTGCTACCCTTGATGCAATTCAGAAACGAGCCGTCAGGCTAATTGACGATTCTACCCTCACCGACTCCCTCGACTCGCTGGCTCATCGAAGAGATGTCTCCGCCCTTTCCCTTTTCTATAGATACTATCACGGCAGGTGCTCTGATGAGATAAAATCAATAATTCCCCCAAAGCATGCTTTGCACGCAGCACACGTTTTGCCGACTCCCAACACTCTTTCGCGGTCAAATTAGAAAAGTGCCGGACCACTTCATTCGCGAATTCATATATCCCCATGACTTCAAGGAACTGGAACTCTCTCCCAGCCTCTATCTTTCCCAGCACCTATGATCTTCAAACCTTCAAAACCAGGGTGCATAGACACCTACGTCTACACCCTCTCACTTAAACAACTTTCCCTTCTCTTCGGTAATGCAAGGGTCTTTCGAGATCCATAGGGGCTACATCTTTACTGGTGCACCCCTTCTTGCATTCGATTACATTAAAAAAAAAAAAAAAAAAAAAAAGGGAGCAGGTGGATAGTAAAGTCATGTGGATGACCATATCAGCTTATTTTGAATCAATGACAGAAATATCTCAAACTTTCAAGTGCTGAAAACAGTAACATAAGATCTAGCGCAAAAATCTCTACTAGAATTAATTTCCAGGCTTTCTTCAATTTATGTCGACATCTTCGTCTTAGAGCTAGCAACGTCACGAAAAAGTTTATTTTTCAACCGGCTAATTTTTCGATATTTCCCTTTCTTATTGCTGTACCTGTGTCTGGCACCTGGGAGCGGTTGCGTTTACTACTGCGCATGTAGTTAGTAGAGGTTCAAAATGGATATTTTAGATTCATTTTCAACAGATTAATTTTTTTTTATAATTTTCATGTCTTTTTAGCATTATAAATTTCTAGTTGACAGACACTTTTCTGGTTGCTAACATTGCGACAGATCTAAATTAAAAAATAATAATTTTAGATCCATTTTCAACCGTCTGTAATTTTAATATATATATATATAGTTATACACTCAAAGAATACAAAATTAATTTGACTGACGGAAATTCGGTTGTTTAATTAAGAATCAGATCAATTCAAGTTCCAAGAATAGGTGAGTTAGAAGAGCATGTCGGGTGAGTTATTTAACTTGAGACAGTCTTACAACTCAAAACCAGTGGATTATTCGAAAAAAAGTTTCAAATAAAAGTTTATTTATATCAAGGGAAAAACTAAACTACGCTATTGTTTGTCGACCTAGAACAAGGTTTCAAGGGTATTTCAAGCTCAAGTTCTGTTTTTTAAATAGAAACCTATATTTTTCTATACGTCTACTTAATCTATAAAAAAAACTGAACTTTCATAAGAACTATTTTTTATACGGCATTAAATAAACAAAATACATGAATCAATTAGATCTCAAAAAATTCTTAATAATTATTTTTAACAATTATTCCACTTAATTTTTTTTTTTTAATGGAATCGAATGCAAGAAGGGGTGCACCAGTAAAGATGTAGCCCCTATGGATCTCGAAAGACCCTTGCATTACCGAAGAGAAGGGAAAGTTGATTAAGTGAGAGGGTGTAGACGTAGGTGTCTATGCACCCTGGTTTTGAAGGTTTGAAGATCATAGGTGCTGGGAAAGATAGAGGCTGGGAGAGAGTTCCAGTTCCTTGAAGTCATGGGGATATATGAATTCGCGAATGAAGTGGTCCGGCACTTTTCCAATTTGACCGCGAAAGAGTGTTGGGAGTCGGCAAAACGTGTGCTGCGTGCAAAGCATGCTTTGGGGGGAATTATTGATTTTATCTCATCAGAGCACCGAATAATAATGATTAAATAATTAATTATTAAAAAATTAAGACAGCATTTAATATTAAGTATAGTACATTCAAATGGAAACAAATTATTTCATAATTTATTGTAGAATAATCAATTTAAAAATCTTCAAGGTGAATACTTTCACTATTCAATTTATCCATATTTAATATTATTCTATGAATAAAAACTACTGATAAAATAGAACGCTTTTAGACTTCTATTATCATAAGTGGGACGATAATGACATACCCTACGTAGTAAATAATATTAACTTAGTTTGTATCGAGCGGTCATGGATTGCAATATATTGTTTATATTATGTTCATTTCTTATCCTTTTTCACCAAACATGTTCTATTCCTTTGGAAGCCCCTTTTCTATCACAACTCCTTAATAAATCAATTCATCAATTCAATTTTTTAGAAAATAATAATGAATTTATATCACATATAAATCCTAAATGTGTAGATGACATTTATTTTCTCATCCAAGAGGCTATACATGGAGAAAAATGGGCTCTTGCTAGTAAGTACAAAAAAGATAATGAAATAAGCTGACGTGTTCTGATGTGGCCATCCACTTGACTTTACCATACAACCTGGCCCCTCACTTACATTAATATTTAATAAAATTATTTATAATCATGTAGGGGAGGGGGGTTAGTTTTTGCATTTTTAGACTCCTAGGGGGACACTGATTATGTATACAAAATTTGGTTGAGTTTGGTAAATGGCCAAGATTTTCATTTTTGGACCCCCCCCCCCCATTTTGGGCGGTTAGTTTTTTCATTTTTAGACTTCTGTGGGTCCACTGATTATGTATACAAAATTTGGTTTAGGTTGGTAAATGGCCAAGATTTTCATTTTTACACCCTCCACCCCCCCCATTTTGGGCGGTTAGTTTTTGCATTTTTATACTTCTGGGGACCCATTGATTATGTATACAAAATTTGGTTGAGTTTGGTAAATGGCCAAGATTTTCATTTTTGGACCCTCCACCCCCCCCCCATTTTGGGAGGTTAATTTTTGCATTTTTATACTTCTGGGGACCCATTGATTATGTATACAAAATTTGGTTGAGTTTGGTAAATGGCCAAGATATTCATTTTTTGAACTACACACCCCATTTTGGGGGTTAGTTTTTGCATTTTTAGACTTCTGGGGACCCACTGATTATGTATACAAAATTTGGTTGAGTTTGGTAAATGGCCAAGATTTTCATTTTTGGACCCCTCCCCCCCCCCATTTTGGGCGGTTAGTTTTTTCATTTTTAGACTTCTGGGGGTCCACTGATTATGTATACAAAATTTGGTTTAGTTTGGTAAATGGCCAAGATTTTCATTTTTAGACCCTCCACTCCCTTCGATATTCATACTAGTTTTTGAGCTAGCTCGTCCACAAAAATTTGGTAACGCACAACTAACTAACAGACAACCAGACTAACAGACATTTTGACAAAACAATTATTATCTCGAAAAATATAATTTTTTCGATGTTCACTTATTAGAGCTTTTTTGTAGAGCGAAATACCATGGTTTTGCTCAATTTTTTTAATCGAAATAGATTAAGCCCTTTTTGAGAAATTTCGAAAAAAGAAGGAAAAAACCACTTTTTTCATGCACGATTACAATACTTGACCATACCCTGTATGGTCAAGTAAAAGTTATGCTGGTTAAAATTTTTTGAATTTATCAAAGGTTGGGTATGCTCGACGAGCGCAGCCCGCAGGCTGACCGCTATATTTAAATTTCGAGTGTTTTTCTCTCTTTGAATGTGCGTCTGTCTTTCGAAACTTACATTAAGCCTCGTTTACACGGGATTAGTACTTGCCATTTGTACTATTCCATTTACTAACCACTTACCAACTTACTCCTTAGTAGTGGTTCACACATCTCTACTAACTACTGTAATTAGTGTATATTAAAAGCTGCAAGATTGCAATTCTAGTTGTCACTATATGTTGTGATAGATGTAGCTACTTGCCATTAGTAAATAGAAACCATTTCTATTCATTCGCACTTGCCACTCTACTAATACTAACCACTTATATTGGGTGTTTTCACGATATAAGCTTACAAGAAATTATAAGTTGGTGTCATCTATTAAATTCGATGGAATTGAATATTTTTAATTATATGTCAGAGGCGTTGTTTTTCACTACCTCGGGAATCGAACCCGAGTGCCAGTAACAGCAATCCGGGCCACCTGGCTCACCTGCAGGATGAGAACCTCTCTGACATATGCAAACGAGTAAAATATTTTACTCAAAGATTGTTATCTTAATTTGTAAAATTTCGCGATATACTAATTCTAGATTTAAACATATAGCCATCCCATATAATTTAAATAAAGGTCGTTGAGTGTTTCGAATTTTGAAGAGATTCAAAATTCGAAGGGCAATGGAATGACTTTTCCTAATTTAATATGAAAGATCTAGCCCATTTGAACAAACTCAACCAAATTTTGTATACATACATACATGTGGAACCCCAAGAGTCTAAAAATGCAAAAACTAACCGCCCAAAATGGGAGGGGTGTATGGTCAAAATGGGGGAGGGGGGGTCAAAAATGAAAATTCTAGCCTGTTGGACCAAACTCAACGAAATTTTGTATACATAATCAGTGGGCCCCCAAGAAGTCTAAAAATACAAACAAAAAAAACTAACCCCCCTCCCATACATGTTTATAAATAATTATATTAAATATAAGTGAGGGGCCAGGTTGTATGGTAAAGTCAAGTGGATGGTCACATCAGAACACGTAAGCTTATTTAAAATAATTTTTCTAAAAAGAGGAGTGACTTAATTATATATTTAAAATACGTTAATAATTATTTTCAAATTTGATGTTAAATCATTTAATACTATAAATATAAAGATTGAAAAGACTGGATAGTTATCCAAATCCTACTTAGATACAAATAAGCTTAAGTTGTTTACCATAAAAGAATTTAGTCTTTTTGATTTTAAGTCGATTCTTCCACGTTTTCAGTAGAGGTTGCCATTAATAGTCAAAACATCAAAAATGGAATGGAATAAGGTTATTCCTCTAGTATTAGATAAGAATCGATAGTTATTTTTTATTTTTAAGTCGATTCCTCCATGTCTTCAGCAATGGTTACCAATAATAATCCAAGCGTCAAAAATCTAATGTAGAATTGTTATTCTTCAAGTATTAGATGAGAATCGATCGCTATTTTTTATTTTAAATCGATTCTTCCATGTCTTCACCAGTGGTTACTATAATAATAACAGAAATGTCAAAAATTCCACTGTTTATTCCTCGACTGTTAAATGAGAATCGATCATTATTTTTGAATTAAAGTCAACATGAACTGCAAATTGCAATTGATATCTGAATAATAATAAAGGAATAAACATATTAATATTTCAAATGAATTTGTATAAAATTTAGCAACGATCCGTTGCAGTTTATTTATCTTGAGACAGTCTTATAACTCAAAAATCAGTGCATTATATGAAAAAAGTTTCAAATAAAAGTTTATTTATATCAAGGGGAAACCAAACTACGCTATTGTTTTTTTACCTAGAAGAATTCAAGGGTATTTCTAGGTCACGTTCTGTTTTTTAAATGGAAACCTATATATTTATAATTTTCTCAATATATTAAAGAATAATTAACATATTAACGAGAATTGTTTTGATCGAGCTTTTTACTATAAACAAGATATATATCGCAAGACTACAGCTGGTTGAAGCTATTGGAGTCTGCTGAGTCTTAAGTCTGGACCAAGAGAGACTGAAAAAGATGTGATCCATTTGGCTATAATCCAGCATCATTTTCGCGTTTAGCCCGCATGACACTTTTTATGTCAAACATTGATATGGACCACCAAATGAATTTGAAATCTGAGATGTTATATATTCAATCTCCCACTCCAGGGCGCTAGATCTGTTAACACATATGTTAGGTGCTTGCCATTAATAAATCGTATGTTTCCTGTATTTATATAGCCAGTTATAGCCAAAAGGATCACATCTTTTTCATTCTCTCTTGGTCCAGACTTAAGCAGACTCCAATAGCTTGAACCAGCAGTAGTCTCGCAATATATATCTTGCTTAAAAAGTGCGATCAAAAACAATTCTCGTAAATGTGTTAATTATTCTTTAATAAATTAATGAGAAAATTATGAATATATTTAGCTTCATTATTTCAAGTTAGAAATAAATAAATTCGGATATTATTTTCACTTAATATTTGACAAAAATCACCTGCATTCGATTCGCCATCTAATCAAATACAGGAAACATTCGATGGAAGCCTATATGTTTCTGTACATATTCTTAAACTAGAAAAAAACTGAACAACTTTTATTACAACTATTTTTTTATACAACATGAAATAAAAATAAACTGCAACGGATCGTTGCTAAACTTTATCCAAATTCATTTGAAATATTAATATGTTTATTCCTTTATTATTAATCAGATATCACTTGCAGTTTGCAGTTCATGTTGACTTTAATTCAAAAATAATGATCGATTCTCATTTAATAGTCGAGGAATAACTATTTTATATTGGATTTTTGACGTTTCGGTTTAAATGGGTAGCCATTGCTGAAGACATGGAGGAATCGACTTAAAATCAAAAATAACGATCGATTCTTATCTAATACTAGAGGAATAACCTTATTGCATTCTATTTTTGTTGTTTTGACTATTAATGGCAACCTCTACTGAAAACGTGGAAGAATCGACTTAAAATAAAAAAAAGACTAAATTCTTTTTTGGTAATCAACTCAAGCTTGATCATTATTTTTGATTTTAAGTCGATTCCTCCATTTCTTCAGCAATGGTTACCATTTAAAATCGAAACGTCAAAAATCCAATATAGAATGGTTATTCCTCAAGTACTAGATGAGAATCAATCGCTATTCTTGCTTTTAAGTCGATTCCTCTATGTCTTCAGTAAAGCTTACCAATAAAAACCGAAACGTCAAAAATCCAATATAGAATGGTTATTCCTCAAGTACTAGATGAGAATCAATCGCTATTTTTCATTTTAACTCGATTCCTCTATGTCTTCAGCAATGGTTACCAATAAAAACCGAAACGTCAAAAATCCAATATAGAATGATTATTCCTCAAGTACTAGATGAGAATCAATCGCTATTTTTGGTTTAAAGTCGATTTCTCTATGTCTTCAGCAATGGTTACCAATAAAAACCGAAACGTCAAAAATCCAATATAGAATGATTATTCCTCAATTACTAGATGAGAATCAATCGCTATTTTTGGTTTAAAGTCGATTTCTCTTTGTCTTCAGCAATGGTTACCAATAAAAACCGAAAAGTCAAAAATCCAATATAGAATTATTATTCCTCAAGTATTAGATGAGAATCAATCGCTCTTTTTGGTTTAAATTCGATTTCTCTATCTTTTCAGCAATGGTTACCAATAAAAACCGCTCGAGCTTGAGTTGTTTACCAAAAAAGAATTTAGTCTTTTTGATTTTAAGTCGATTCTTCCATGTTTTCAGTAGAGGTTGCCATTAATAGTCAAAACATCAAAAATGGAATGCAATAAGGTTAATCCTCTAATATTAGATAAGAATCGATCGTTATTTTTTATTTTAAGCCGATTCCTCCATGTCTTCAGCAATGGTTACCAATAAAAACCGAAACGTCAAAAATCCAACATAGAATAATTATTCCTCAAGTACTAGATGAGAATCAATAGCTATTTTTGATTTTAACTCGATTCCTCTATATCTTCAGCAAAGGTAACGGATAAGAAAACAACGCAGTTGCTATGGTTACTTATAAAATTTTCTCCCAAATTTTTCTCATTTCACAGAGACAAGCCTATCCATTCTTACTTAAGCAAGGTTAAATGAGCTATATTAAGACGATCAAATGAATAAATTTTAAACAATTTAAAATAAAAAAATTTAAAAATAGGTACTATCTTACTTTAGAGTAAAGTACTTAAAAATATAATTTTACTAAAAACTTTATTTAACCATTTTTGTGGTCCCCAAGGTACTTAATTAGAATATTAAATTTCATCAAAATTGGTTTAGTCATTTTCAAGATATTTAGAAAAACCTAAAAAAGTACTGAAATAAAGTACTAATGTTTGTGGGCCGATATGTACCAAAAACTAATCAGCGCTTTATTTTGTTGAACTAATGGTAGGCTTTCAATTTCATTTCAATCGGTGTAACGGTGTGGAAAAAATCGTGGGCCAAAAAAACGATAACATCCATCCATCCATCCGCACGCAATAAATGAAAAAATCGCACTTTTTGGCCTCTCGACGAGACCCTATGTAATTTTTGGCAAACCCGTCACGTGCTAAAATTCAACCTAATTGAATACTACAATTTGTGACTTTAATTGAGTCCATGGGTTCCGTAGTCTTTACCTGAGGACCCTTTGAAGTCGCGCTTGCTACCAGACCGATTACAATACTTTCCCCATGCGTCGCATTGGATAAAGTAAAAAATATTAAATCAATTTGATCTCAAAAAATCCTAACAATTATATTTAACAATCATTCAACTTTATTATCAAAAATAATGATCAAATATTTAATTTTTAAATAAATAATTTAATAATAATTAATAAATTAATAATTTTGCCCTCAGGAGCTTCATTTTATCGTGTTGTAAAACTATTAAAAAAAAAAAAAAAAAAAAAAACAGGAAACGTAAAGGCTATGAAGAAACTTAAACAGGGCAAAATAACGAAATTGGAACTGGAATTCATCCAGAAGACTTGCGATTCACTCTGGAATGTCTCAGAACAGTGTCGAAAAATTATTAAATTATTTATTTAATAATTAAATTGAATGATTGTTAAAAATAATTATTACAATTTTTTTTGAGATCAAATTGATTTAATATTTTTTTTTATTTGATGTTGTATAAAAAAATAGTTGTAATAAAAGTTGTTCAAATTTTTTTCTAGTTTAAGAATATATACAGAAACATATAGCTTTCTATTTAAAAAACAGAACTTGACCTCGAAATACCCTTGAGTGCTTGTTCTACGTCAACAAACAATAGCGTAGTTTAAAATTATTGGATAAAAAATACTTACTAGGTTTCACATTAAGATATAAAAAATAAATTCGTTTTATTTTTTATATCTTAATGTGAAACCTGCCAAGTATTTTTTATCCAATTATTTAAAAAAAATTTCACCAAGTACCAACACCAAATTCCTTAAAAACTAGCGTAGTTTAGTTTCCCCCTTGATATAAATAAACTGTTATTTGAAACTTTTTTTCATATAATGTACTGTTTTTCAGTTATAAGACTTTCTCCAGATAAAAAACTCTATATTGTTGCAACCCACCGCTTGCCAACAAATTATGTTGCGACCTGTAGTTATGGCTGCGAACAAATTATTTTATTTATTTATAGCGGGCCGTATTATACTCCTGACGGATTATAATGCCTCGCTAAGGTTAAAGTAAAAGTCCTCAGATGATGTGGGATTCGCTGTCTCGCTCGCCGTTGCCAGAGGATGTGTGTCTTTGTGAATGAAAGGCTTCTAATCTCTAAGCAATGTTTAAAAAGAATACATTTACTTTTTATATGATGGTTTTTTAGTTATAAGTGGTTTGTACATCTCTGGCACAATTCTCTGCTCAACTCCCTCCACTAACTTCAACTGACTGACTCTCCTGGTCAACTGTCTTCAACTCACTTCTGGCTACTCACTGATTAACTCGACTCACTCTACTGAACTCCCGTCTCTCTGTGGAAATTTTCCAAAAACCCTCTTATCGGTCCAATTCCTAATTAGAAGGGCATGTTTTTTTTTTTAAATATTGGCACACCTATTTTTAGAATTATTCTCACGGTTTTTCCTGGTAAAATTCGGAAGAAATCGAATAAATTCACTTGACATATTTCTTGACATCTGGGGGTAAAAGCCATCCGACAAGAATTATTTAATAGCCCAAATATGACAAGTCAATTTAAATTTATTGATATTCATAAGAAATAAAAAGTGGTAAATTGTATTTCCCACTGGTCTATTGTTATGGTAAAGTGAGTTTTGTGCCTTTTTTTGTGTTGGATATCTGCTGACTTATTGCTGTTTGACCTTTGAGTCTGAACTCTGTTCGAGTTCTATTTTTGCCAGGATTATCCTTTTCCATTCCAATTTTATATGAGTATTGAATTGAATTATTTCCAAATCTCTGTCAAAAAAAAATATTATTATTATTATTATTAATAAACTAAGGCTGGTTTGGCAATCGAATCAATTGTGTGTATCTGATTGAAGTCTTTTCTCTTTTGAAAATGTTCAGATGAATTATCAAATGTACCGGGTGATTCAATAAGGGTGACGAGGTACCGTATCTCAGGAACTAATAATCGTAGAAGTTTGGGAAAAAAATCCTTCAGAGGAAATCGGCCAAGAAAAATTGCTGGAAATATTTTTTAAGTTCATACGTCCACCGCTAGGTGGCTAAATAGCTTCAATCGTATAAAAAAATGCAATTTTCTCGAAAATTTTCCAATATAAGTTTAGAAATGAATACTCTCACGTTAATGCCACCATAATAGTCCATCTTTTTGATAAATGACTTTTTATTGTAGGGCGTAAAATAAAGGCGGGAGGGGATGCTAAACTTTTATGGACTGTAGTGTCTATAACTTAAGTTAGACTTAACGGAATTTTGTTAACAAGGTCTGGTTCAAAAAAGGAAGGTTTGGTGAATAAATTAAAAAACCATCCATGCCATTCTAGTTCTTGCCGCCCTCGCTAAGGGGCGTGTTTTATAAATTTAACCGTTTTATTAATTTTGCTCCGAAATCTTAAATGGAACCGTCTAATTATTTTATTAGATTCAGAAAGTAGATCAAATTTGCAACAAAATATGTTCAAACCGCATGTCGATATCTTCATTCGTTTAACAGTTATTGCATAAAGAATATTTTATTAACGAATTTATTAAAGAAACAAAATAGGTAATTGAGTTTTCAATTTTTTTTTAAGTTTCGTAGTCAAGCATGCCATGGACAAATAAAAAAACAGTTTAAAACTTTGTTCTTATTATCATTTAATCACAAGAATAATGATAATAACGCTTTTTTCCTAATGCTTTTCTGTGTCGTCTGTGAGTAGGTATTAAATTTCAAAAATGTCTAATTTCTTAGAAGGCCGTGAAAGACTTGGTTGACAGTTTCTATGGAAACGGCGATTTTTCACAAATAGATGTTAATGTTGTAATTGTTATTTTATTGTTTGTTATGTTATATCATTATTGTTGTGATTAAATGAAAATAAGAACAAAGTTTTAAACTGTTTTTTTATTTGTCCATGGCATGCTTGACTACGAAACTTAAAAAAATTGAAAACTCAATTACCTATTTTGTTTCTTTAATAAATTCGTTAATAAAATATTCTTTAAGCAATAACTGTTAAACGAATGAAGATATCGACATGCGGTTTGAACATATTTTGTTGCAAATTTGATCTACTTTCTGAATCTAATAAAATAATTATACGGTTCCATTTAAGATTTCGGAGCAAAATTAATAAAACGGTTAACTTTATAAAACACGCCCCTTAGCGAGGGCGGCAAGAACTAGAATGGCATGGATGGTTTTTTAATTTATTCACCAAACCTTCCTTTCTTGAACCAGACCTTGTTAACAAAATTCCGTTAAGTCTAACTTAAGTTATAGACACTACAGTCCATAAAAGTTTAGCATCCCCTCCCGCCTTTATTTTACGCCCTACAATAAAAAGTCATTTATCAAAAAGATGGACTATTATGGTGGCATTAACGTGAGAGTATTCATTTCTAAACTTATATTGGAAAATTTTCGAGAAAATTGCATTTTTTTATACGATTGAAGCTATTTAGCCACCTAGCGGTGGACGTATGAACTTAAAAAATATTTCCAGCAATTTTTCTTGGCCGATTTCCTCTGAAGGATTTTTTCCCAAACTTCTACGATTATTAGTTCCTGAGATACGGTACCTCGTCACCCTTATTGAATCACCCGGTACAAATGAAAATTGTTAAAATGGTTCTTTGAATTCCAAGGCGATCCTACTTGAAATAATAAATTATTGTATCATTTTTAGTGCATCTTCATACATAGTTATTTATATTTTTAATTTTTTTTTAATCTCACTCGAGGATCTCTCTTATTTATTTTCGTAAAATGATATTTTACAAGATATTACTTATTTATTTTAGGAAAAATTATGCTCCCTAAAAAAGAACAAATTTCGATTTACAGAAGGCATTTTAGACGATTTCCACATCTTTTTCTTTCAACTAATAAATTTCCTTAAACAAATAAGATTAATTCTCACATAATACAAATGTAATGGAATTTCTTTCCTTTTTAGGGAGCACTTTTTTTTTTTTTTTTTTTTACTTTATTCAATGAAAGGGTCTTTTGAATAAGCCATTGCTTTAATTCAAAATAAAAAATTATTGTTATATTTTTTTAGTGTTTGATTCTTGGGGGAAAATCCCTATCGGCATGAAAGAATTGAATTTTGTGAGTCTTGGGAATTTTGACGAATGTCTTGCAATCAACAGTATCAAAGATAGTCCAAATGTAACATTGGAGACTCAATATTGTCTTGCTGAATTTCAATTAATGAACACTGTCACTGTAGTGAGTATCTTTGTTCAAAATATTTGTTAATTTTAAACTAAGAATACACTAAGTTATGTAATATGTATGAATACACATTTTAATTTAAATATAAAAAGGGGGTGTGTTTTTTTTCATCTCTCAACATTTAAAATCAATGATTTTAATTCTAGTAGTAGGGATTCGAAATTTTGATTTCCTGAAAAAATTCCAAATTGAGATTTCTTCAGATATTTTTGTTTTAAAATCCCCTAAGTCCAAAAAAGCTTGAGTTGTTTGCCATAAAAGAATTTAATCTTTTTGATTTTAAGTCGATTCTTCCACGTTTTCAGTAGAGGTTGCCATTAATAGTCAAAACATCAAAAATGGAATGCAATAAGGTTATTCCTCTAGTATTAGATAAGAATCGATCGTTATCTTTGATTTTAAGTCGATTCCTCCATGTCTTCAGCAATGGTTACCAATAATAATCGAAGCGTCAAAAATCTAATTTAAAATTATTATTCCTCAAGTAATAGATGAGGATCGACCATTATTTTTGAATTAAAGTCAACATGAACTGCAAATTGAAAGTGATATCTGATTAATAATAAAGGAATAAACATATTAATATTTCAAATGAATTTGGATAAAGTTTAGAAACGATCCATTGCAGTTTATTTTTTTAATGTCTGGATTGATTAAAGTAAGGACTTCATTTATCCTACTAGAATTTAAGATCTAACACAAATGAGACAACAATTGGACCCAAATGTTCTATAACTCCATTGACGGTGGGAAGCTTTAATTTCTCCTATTTCTACGAAGTAGCTGAACAAAAGGGCCGACATCTTCCGAGGCGTCTAGGTACACTACAACCGCATATCTATATTAACGATCTTCCTTCAAGAGTGAGGTCACCGCATTAGCCACGAAATAAGAAATGTGGTTGTATCAGTAGAGAACACCACACATTATAAAATACTGTAGATGGTCCCAGGGAGCAAGTTCATTCTTCATTGAGAAAAATGCGATTTGTCTTATCAAAGCTAATTATCTCAGTGATTAGTTATTCCATTTAGAGCGGGAGAGATCATACTCCGGGCGTCCTCAAGACTTACATTCTGGCGACGAGGGATGAAGATGTGAGACTTTTTTGCCAGTTAATATAGTGGGATGATCTCTGTATCAAACATACCATTCGTCTCAACTTTAATTACGTTTCCTGTTTTTCAATTTAATTAAAGACTGTTGATCGAATTTGTCACATTTTTTTACATTTTATTTCAACTAATCAATTATTTATCTTTTAAGAGAAACATTATTTTTTAGTTGGATTCCTCTATGGGTGGTTCGATCGGACTATGTTTGCCTAAAGATTGTACTCCTAAAGATATTGAGACACAAATTGATCAATGGATGACATTATTAAAATTAATGAAAACAAATTTTACTTTGCATATGAACGTAACTTCCTGTCAATCAAACGACCCTCTTCCTATTACAACTACAGATATTATAGCTATGTAGGTACAGTTTAGAATTTCAAATAAAAAGTAAAATTTATTGTACAGTTTAGGTTTTTAAAGTCAAATTCTAGCATATGGATTTGAAAATATATCATGATTATTATGTTGATAATTTTCAGAGTACTCATCTCACTTTTTGCATTTTTTTCGATACTAAGTACTATTTACGACTTGATAGTACCACAATATAACCAGGATGATTTATTAAAATCGTTCTCATGGTATACCAATGGTCTTCGTATTCTCGAAACAAAGGAAAGTCCAAATTCTATCGTTTCATTACATGGAATAAAATTTCTAAGTATGTGTTGGATAATAATTTTTCATCGTTTTGCGATTGATTTTCACCAACCAAACATAAATTATTCATCAGCATTAAATGTAAATATACTTTATTTGTTTAATTTTTTTAAAAAACATTTGAATACTTTTTAATTAATAAACAATAAAAATCAATATATTATATATATCTATAATAATAAAACTTGAGCAAGGTAGGTTTCACAAAAGAAACATACCTCGCATCTTGCTCAAGTTTTATTATTATATTAAAATGTTTCACCTAACTCCTTAAAAGTTATTATATATATCGTTTATATTATGATTTTATAAGTTATAAAATATAAATACCTATATACCATACATATAAATTTTTGAGTTTTTCTCGACGTTTCGGTTCCTCAAGAGAGAGGTTGGGGTCTTTTCGTGGTCTCAGCCTTGTTTTTCAATTGAATTGAATTTCTTCATTCTTAAGTCAGGGTTGGAATGTGTTTGGAGATTTAGGAGGTTTTGTCACTGTCTTGTCGAACTATTTCTTCAGTGAGAGAATAACCTCTCTCATTCTTCTCTTTCCTCACAACCAAAACATCCCCTAAATCTTGTCTTTAGAATGAAGAAATTCAATCTGAAAACACCGGATAACCAGGCTGAGACCACGAAAACAACCCACGCCCTCCATTGAAAATGCTTACAAAAGAGAACCCAAACGTCGAGAAAAACTGAAAAACCCACGCGGAGAAACCCGAAATACTACCAATAACATAGAATCCATCCGTAAAAACTTCAATGAACATACAGGGTGATTCACGGTCGATGGCACGTTAGACGTTTATAGAAATCTGAAAATTTAGCACCTTACATTTTCTTACCTATTCTATCGATCTAAATAAAATATATTCACCATTTCAATCTTTCGGCTTCCATCGAAAAGTCGTAGAAACTTTATTTTTTAATGGAACACCCCGTATATTAACACGTTTTTAGAACCGCCCTTTTATTAAAATACTTTTTTGTTTATATTATCCTATACCTATCTCTATCGGTTTTCGAGATAAAAAATAATTTGTTTTAAATATGGTCCAAAACATGGCCCTAATTAAACTTAAATTAATTAGTGCTCTCAATTCATGGAAAATTGATATTTTGGTGGTAGTTTAGACACACCCGAAGTATTTAATTTACGCCCAAAAATCGACTCCATATTATACAGGTCGTGCTAAGATTACTATTATTTCCAGTATTCATAAAAGGGGTCAAAAGTTCGTTTTTTCAAATGAGACTCCCGTATATTACTCAATAAATTGAAAGAGGAAGAAAAATGCTTTAAGACGATATATAATGTCCCTATACCTAAAACATCAAGTTTTCTTAATAAAGCCACTTTTTCGTGAAAAATTACATATTAATGAATTTAATTTTAACTAGCCATGGAAATATCAAGCTTATGACAGTTTGTTATTATTAACTTATAAAGAGTTTATTGACGGTGTTCAAAAAAATCTCTCAAATTGACCGCAAATATTGATTATTCAAACGAAATTATTTATTTTGTACCATAAGAACTTCGTTTGAAATTATTTCTTTTGTACTATAAGAACATCGTTTGAATAACCAATATTTGTGATCATTTTGGGAGGCTTTTTGAACATCGGCTTATAAGTTACTTATAAATAGTCAGCAAACTGTCATAAGCTTGATATTTCCATGGTTAGTTAAAATTAAATTCATTAAAAAGTAATTTTTCACGAAAAAGCGCCTTTATTAATAAAACTTGATCTTTTAGGTATAGGGACATGATATTTCGTCTTAAAGCATTTTCTTGGTCTTTCAATTTAATGAGTAATATACAGAGGGTCTCATTTGAAAAAACGAACTTTTGACCCCTTTTATGAATAACGGAAATAATAGTAATCTTAGCACGCCCTGTATAATATGGAGTCAATTTTTCGGCGTAAGTTAAATACTTCGAGTGTATCTAAACTACCACCAAAATATCAACTTTTCATGAATTGAGAGCGCTTATTTATTTAAGTTTATTTAAATCAGATTACTATAATGTTTATTTTATATAAAATTCTTGTGGTGGATGAGGCTCATAAAACCCTGAAACTCTGAAACCCTTATGAGCCTCATCCACCACAAGAATTTTATATTTAAGTTTAATTATGGCCATGTTTTGGACCATATTTAACACAAATTATTTTTTATCTCGAAAACCGATAGAGATAGGTATAGGATAATATAAACCAAAAAGTATTTTAATAAAAGGGCGGTTCTAAAAACGTGTTAATATACGGGGTGTTATAATTAAAAAAATAAAGTTGCTACGACTTTTCGATGGAAGCCGAAACGTTGCAATGGTGAAAATATTTTAGATGGATAGAATAGGTAAGAAAATGTAAGATACTAAATTTTTCAGAAAAATCCTGTGTTCCGTATTCTATAAATGTCTAGCGTGCCATCGATCGTATCATCCTGTATATATGTACTCGTATACATATTGAATTATTTACATATAGAAAATATTAATATATATTTATAAATATGTACTTACAAAAACTCAGGAACTTATAAATAAGAATTTTGAACAATTGATTAAATCTGTGTATTTTGAAGGAATTAACTTATTGGAGTTCTCTGCACTTCCAAGCTGCAAATCAAGCAGTGGATTCATTCTTTTTAGTTGGAGGATTACTGGTATCCTATACTGCTTTACGAACTTTGAAAAAAACTAATGAAATGTTTAATCCACTTATATATTATCTACATAGATATATACGGTAAAATATCATATAATTAATGCCATTATAAATGTAATACTAGGTCAATGTTTATCTCGAACGTTATTACTAACTTTATTTTAAGAATGCCCCGCCATCCTTATATATCATCTATCTATCTATCTAATGGGGTTAGTATCGCGCGGATATTGAAAATTTGTTGCTCTTACTCATCCGAGAAGTCAGCTAAAATTAATTCTAATTTTAATTTGTTTATTTGCATCAAACAGAGGACAATCTCCTTATTTCTCTTTAGTAATAAACAACTTTTCTACTCTCGGCAAAATAAAAACTTTTTAATTAATTTTCAGACTTACTCCGGCCTTTGCAATGATTACACTTATTGAATCCGGTCTGCTTTCACATTTTGCAAGCGGGCCATTATCTCGACGCTGTTTAGATCCAAAAACTGAAGCCTGCCAAAAAGAATGGTGGCACAATCTCTTTTATATATCTAATTATTTTATGCCATCTAAGGTATATGGTAATTCCATTTTATATTATGAATAATTTCCAATAAGATAAGACATATGGCCAAACTAATCTTAGAGATATCTGTGTTTTAACATATTTCTAAAAATATACTAAATACGCTTAAAATTAATTTTTAAGATGTTTAGTGTATACACGGGGAGTCGGGTTAGCAGAGCCGGCTAACAGGCTGGCCGCGCTTCGGCATCGATTGATTATGACGATGTTGGAGCGGAAGGCCGGGGTTCGATCCTGGCTGGCAAATGAAAATTTCTACCGGCTAAAAAACTCCGCTCCCTCATTAACCCTACTAACACTTTATTTATGTGCTGTCTAAATGGGCTTTGTTCACGGTGACAATAAATAAATAAAAAATAAGCTGACGTGTTCTGATGTGGCCATCCACTCGACTTTACCATACAACCTGCCCCATCACTTATATTTAGTATTTAATAAAATTATTTATAATCATGTAGGGGAGGGTTTAGTTTTTGCATTTTTACCTGGGTCCCAATGATTATGTATACAAAATTTGGTTGAATATGCTCAAATGGCCTAGATTTTTAATTTTAAACCTCCCCTCAACCCCCTTAATTTAGGGTCGATATGGAAAATTTGGTTGATCATTGAATAGATTAATCTTAACCCCTCTTAGCAATACAAACTTTAATAATGAACTAGACACCATTTATTATATAGCATATAATAATGGATATAGTAAGGAAATTATTAAAAAAATATTTATCAAAATTAATAAAAAACACACGCTTTCGCAATTACATTCAGTCACGATCGAATCTGAAAAATCTATAAAAGAATCCCCTTTATTTCTAAACATATAACCTATCCAATAACAAATATTCTCCCGAAGCATGGAATCACTCCAGCCCTTTATAATATAAATAATTTATCCTCTCAATTAATAAATAACAAACTAGACAAAATTGATAAAATAAATAGATCTGGTGTATACAAATTAAATTGCAACGATTGCGATGCAATTTATATTGGACAAACTGGACGATCTTTCAAAAAACGGCATAAAGAACATGTAGCTTCCCACAGACAATTAATAAGAAATCAACCCATAAATTCAGATTCCACTTCCGCATTTGCTAATCATCTATATTCTTTAGATCACTCACCTTCACCTACTAATCCCACCCCTATTCATTTCGAAAGAAAAGGATTAAGATTGTATCTTCTTGAATCCACGGAAATAAAATATGCCTTGTCTAACGATGAAAATATTATCAATAATCAACTTGATGTAAAACAAAATACAATAATTGACCTATTAAATCCGATGGAATGGAATATTTTTAATTATGACACCATCTTATGATTTTCTAGTAAATTTGAATCTATTACCATCGGCAAATTAATATCTTTCATATTAAAATAATTGACCTATTAATAACAAAGCCAAAAATTTATTCCCAGCGTAGAGACACAAGTCAATTAACTTCTAACTTTTCTTTTATCTATCCACACCTATATCAACAAACTCCTACCCAACCTGATATTTTCACTTAACAATAGCCTAAGAGAAAGTGTCCTTTAAAATAATTCAAACATTCTTTCCCTCTGTTCAATAAACATATATATAACCTGTTATTCAATAAGTTGAATTAGTTACTTTCTGTACTTCCTGAAGATGGGTTGATAGCCCGAAATATATATATTGAAAAAGAAAATTTTTTTTACATCTTTTAATTTTTTAATTTTAATGTGAAATAAGTGACCAAGAATCCTTAACTCATAGTAAATCAATATTAAATATAATATTTATTTACTCTTATCTTTAGGAGACTTCATATCATAAGGATACCACAATCCACCACAACATTTATACTACGGTTTGCCAGAAAGCTTCTGTTGGTGTGAATCCAAAGGCTGTCAGTTTGGCAAGAAGATTTTTGTGCCAAACTTGGTCAAAAGCTTTGGAGATATCTATTTATTTTTTTATTTTTTTTTTATTTATTGGAACGAAGTGAACTTATGGGACGCCTCGGGGTGGTACCCTAGTCTGTGAAAAGTGTCCGTAACGTTAAATAAAAACAAGCGAGCCAATGCTCATGCGCGCGCATCCACTCAGCCACTCTGGGGGCGGGGCCTCTGGCTTGTGATCTGGTCGGGAATCGATGCTGTTCGATGTTGAATCTTTCGATTTAATTAATAAATAAATGAAAATGAAATGAAAATAAATAAAAGAATATTGCAATAATTCTACTAATTTATTTATTATATTTCCAGCTAATAGAAGAAAATAATCAATTAAAAAAAATCTACTAAAGGTAAGCGTTATATATTAATCGTGGGTGTATGTGTAAAATCCCCGTGAATCCCTAATTGATTTCATAACTAATTCCTATAATTTATTTATTTATTTAATTAATTGAATTTTATTATTTATTTATTCTATTTAAGGAAATAAAAATTAAAGAAGAAGAAAAAATTCCTTGGAATTTGATTTCCAACGAGGATTTGATGAATTATTATTAAAATATCTAAGATTATTTATTTATTTATTATTAGAGTATCTATTAGTTAGATATTTATATAATATACTGAGTAAAACATTGTATAAATTCATATACTGTTTTTTCTCAAATTCAAAAATATTTCCATACAAGTTTGTTCAGTACCCACCTCTCCATCCCCTCCCTCGATTAGCACTCATGGATTTAATTTTAACATTTTTTTATTTTATTTTCTTTGAAGGAAAGAAATACGAAAAAAAAGCCGAGTACCAAAAAAGGTATCGGGAGCGGGGGAAAAAAAAACAAGGTACGGTATATAATTTATATACCGTATATTATATATATTTGTAAATTAGATAATAATATCTTATTCCTAATTTAGCGCTCTTATTATAACCTCTAGGGATTTATTAAATATTATGTTGGTAGTAGCTCGAGACCAGCCAAGTAGCTTGTTATGAACATGTCACTTCGGTTAAGATATAAAATAATATGAACTTGTAATTTAATATAAATATAAGATAATAAGAATAAATTGTACATCTTTAAATACGTGATAAAGGTCTTATAATCTTTTCATTTATAGGTAAGATTACCCTCTAATTATTTATTGTATAAATTGTATTGTATATTTGTTAATAAAACCATTTATTGTTCCAGCTAAATTAAATCATTTATAACCTAATCGATTTAAAGATTACAAAAAGATTATAAGAAGATACAATAATGACTCAACCAAAACTGCATTTACATCTGATGAAGATGAATGAAAGGGAGAACATCTTGATCGGAATATCTTTGGACAAGAGGGTATGGTATCGAATTCCAGAAGAATTGAAGAATGTTGAAAACCATCCCGAACTGCTAACTTTGAGGGCGGTTAGTAATACTCTGCAATCTATTACAAAGAACGGAGGATACAGGAAAATAGGAGTAACATTTAAACCAGAATTAAAAAAAATTTATCTGGATGAAGAAGAAAATTTTTGCGTGAAGGATTATGTTTTGGAGGAATATCAGGAAACTGATTGTACAACAGGAAAAAAGGGTGAGTTAACATCCAATGAACATTTTCTATTAGAGCAAATCAATGACCTAAAAACTAAATTAAAAGCGCATACTCAAGTAAATTTAAACGAGATAGAAAAAAAAATTTTAATTGTAAAATTTAATGGAAGGCAAGAGGCAACAGTTTGGATGGAGTCATTCGAAAAAAAGTGCCTTAGGTGTGAAATTAGTAATAATAACACAAAAATAGAAATATTAAAAATCTTCGTTGAGGGCAATATAAACGAGTGGTATAGTGCCAATTTAATGAAATTATCAGCTTCTGATTGGGACGGTTGGAAAAAATTTTTTTGCTGACTTATGAAAAAAGAAATTGGGCTCCCATCTGCGCAGCATTTGGATTTAAATATATTTCTGGATCATTAATCGAATACGTAATTAAGAAAGAACGATTATTACTGGAAGCGGATAAAAATATACCAGAATTATTTAGGATGTATCAAATTGTGTTTAATTTACCGGCTGAAATACAAAATAAATTGGAAAGGGAGAAAATTAAGACTATGGATGATTTAATAAACGAACTAAAGAAAATTAATGATTATCACCATATAACGACGAATTGGGAAACGAAGAAAAGTGAAGAAAAAAATTTGATTATGTTAAAGATAAATTATTGAAAATTTCAAAAACTAAGAAGACCCCATGCACAAGATGTGAATCGTTGGGTCTTAAAAACCGTTATCACCCAATACGGTCATATTGGTAATAATCTAATGGCAGAAAAAATAAGACCATTTTATTACTTCAAGAATATGGACGAATTAATAAAAGATTATTGTAACACATGTGAAACATGCATAAAGAATAAATCAAGGGGTCCAAGAGAAATAGGTCTATTATCAAAACTAGGACCAGCAAAATGTCCATTTGAAATAATGTCAATAGACACAATAGGTGGTTTTGGTGGTAATAGATCAACAAAGAAATATATGCATTTGCTGGTGGACCATTTCTCTAGATATGCTTGGATTTCGACATCAACTACCCAGTCTGCAGATGATTTCATCAAATTACTAAACCCGATTATCCTCTAATTATTTATTGTATAAATTGTATTGTATATTTGTTAATAAAACCATTTATAGTTCCAGCTAAATTGAATCATTTATAACCTAATCGATTTAAAGATTACATATTATAATATTTTGCAGTGTAATTTTAAATACGACTGTAAAGTTAGTAGACATCAGACGAGAAATTAATGATTTTATAATCAATTTCAGTATCGGAGAAAAATATAAAAAAAAAACAAGTAGGCAATATCAACAAGAGTATCGACAAAGAATAAAAGAAAAAAATACAAAAGATCCAAGGTATGGTATGAAAATTATATACATTTTTAATAAATTTATTATTACCATTAATAACTGTAATTAATTTTAGTACTGAAAATATACGGACATTAAATAATGCACAGCGTCAACAAATTCTTCGGAAGCATAGAAAAGATAATGAAAATATTGATAAAATATTTAAAAAGAAAGAATCTTTACGTAAAAAAGAATACCGTCATAAATTGAAATGTTCTCGGTTTAATACTATTTTGATACAGGAGGAAGGGAACGTTTCACAAATGTAAGTTATTTAATAATTATAATAGAAAATTTAGAAATAAATATTTTAAAATTTTGTTCTATTTATAAGATTATTGAGTATAATTAAATTTTGTTAAAAATAACAATATTTATTTTCTTTGTCATCAATTTAATTATTACTATTATTAATTATACAATTAAAATGAATAAAAGATATTCATTCTTATTATTAATTAATAAATTATTTATAAATAAATATTTTTATAATTGGTTATTATTAAACAATGTCAAAGTTACATAGTATATTTTACTGTTTTCTTTTTAGTTCAGAAATATATAATTCCGACAATGTACAAGATGAAGAACGAGAAGAAATAACCACGACAAATGATGTTATGTCGGTGAACAATACCCAGCAATCAGTAATGCAGTATGTTTTTCAAAAATTGAAAATTTAATTTTTATATAATATATCGACTATATTCATAGTCATTGAGTTTATTCATTTATTTATTATTATTTTTTTTCCTAGATTTCAAGGTAATACTACAATTTCTTCATTTGTTGAACCGTACGAACAACATCTCGAATGTGCAACGCCGCATGTTTTGTTACGCCAGAACATAGACATTTTAGGAGATGGAAACTGTTTTTTTCACGCTGTAATTAAAGTAATGCAGCTAGAAATTTCACCGAAAGACATCCGAAAACAGCTTTTAAATTCAGCACACCTGCACACTTGCCCTGAGCCATTTACCGCAAGGTCAATACTCAGCAGTGATTTTGAATACGCAGATTATAATTGTCTATTTATATTTTCAAGAGAATATCATTTTAACATCTGTGTGCATTTTAATTATTTTAACGTTAATACTAAAAAGGAAGAAGTTTTGTTTTGTCATTATAAAGTAAACAACACACAAAACTTCATTCATTTACATCTTTTAAATCAACATTTTACACCGTATATCGAAACCGATCAAATAATTTTGAACAGCAGTATGGATAGTCAACAGCTCCAAGATCTTCTTGAAAAATCATCTCATGAAGAAAATTATGAAGTCGATGAAATATTAAATAACACTGTTATTAATGATGATTGTCCTATGGAGCTTGATGAAGTTACATTCCCAACTTACACCAATTATTATCAACATAGTAATGGCCATTTAGATTTTCATAATAATTTCAAAAATAATATTTTTGGGTATTCATGTGCTGTTTGCGATAGACTTTGGTTGAAAAACGATTTAAAAAAAACTTCTGATCAACACGAGGATATTTTACAACTTATAATACCGGTAATTATTCATTTTAGATTTGATAGTCTAATAATATGAGTTAAAAGACTCATGTTTAAATACAATAAAACAAAATAAAAAATAAAAAATTTTTATTTTTCTTATTTATTTCAGAATTATGTAAGTGGCTCTTCAGTTGATGTTTGTTCTACGTGCAGAAGTTCTTTAGACAGACAGAAAATTCCATTTTTATCAGTTTATAACGGTTTTTCATATTCAGTGATTCCATCTCATTTGCCAAAATTAAACCTTGTTGAGCAACGACTCATTTCACCAAGGATTCCGTTTATGCAGATAAGAAGACTTAGGCATGTAAATGGTCAATATGGTATATATGGTCAAATTATTAATGTTCCAATCGAAGTTAACACTATGGTAAATCAACTGCCTAGAAATATTACAGACGACCATTGTTTCTATGTACACATAAAAAAAAAATTAATTCATAAAACAAGTTATGTACATGGTCTTATTAGCAAGAAGAACATCAAGGAATGGTTGTCATACCTAGTACAAACGCCACTTTATATTCATCATGATATAGAAATAGACAATACATTTCTAAATAATGATGAAGTAGCTACGGAATTAGTAATGGATGATATTAGTGAGCATGTGCCTATAGAAGACAATATCACAGCTCAACAACAAACTCTTCTGTGGAATGAAGACAGATTTTTGCATATAGCACCCGGTGAAAAGAGTGTTCCACTTAGTATATTATTTGATGAATATGCCGAAGAACTTTCATTTCCAACTATCTATGGTGGTCAGTTCAGAACTTATAGAGATGGAATTAATGTAACTTCATTTATGCAAGCTACTAGTGAACTTCGGCGTACTGATCGACGTGGCGTTGATCCCCAACATCTTTTATATCTGGCTGCAAAAATCATGAGGCAGCGAGTAAGTAAAAGTATTAGTGTTGCTTTTAAACACATTGGTTACAATAGTAAGATTACTAAAGAAGACATACAGTCTGAAAACTACATAAATAACTGTATCGGAACGAATCTAGCTTTTCTTCGTTGTATACCAAATTCGGCTTGGTACTGGTCAGAGCGTAAAAGAGATCTCTTTGCAATGATAAGACAATTAGGAGCGCCAACTGCTTTTATGACTCTAAGTGCAAATGAAAGTGGATGGGAAGATTTACTTAAATTATTATATAAATTAAAAAATAACGGAGCAAATGTATCTGATGAATTTATTTCAAAAATGTCTTCCATTCACAAAGCCACATTAATCAGCGAAGATGCAGTTACTTGTGCAATTTATTTTGAAAAATTAGTGAATTGTTTATTAAAAATTTTGCAATCAAAGAAGAGAAGTCCATTCGGCAAATATCGAGTCGTTCATTATTTTAAAAGAATCGAATTTCAACATCGCGGAAGTCCTCACGCTCACATTCTTTTATGGCTGGATAATGCACCAGAAGAGTTGTTAAATAATAATCCAGATGTGATCCAAATGATTGACGAGTTAGTCTCAGTAGCTGAGTCAGAGTCATCTGGAAATATTAAACTTCTAACTCATAAACACACTTTTACATGTTACAAAAAAATGGATCCAAACAAAAAAGATAACTGTCGATTTGGAGCACCTTTTATGCCGACAAAAAACACTGTCACATTGTTACCAATGAAGAGTACTGATTCTGATTACTCAGAAGACCTTTTTAAAAAATATAAAGAACATTATAAATTGATTCGATCAAACTTAGAATATATTAATTATACAGGTTTTTATCATTTTTATACCCACAATAATATTGAAAGTGATGAACATTATTACAATATTATTCGTGCTGGTATCAAGCGACCAAAATTATTTTATCGTCGAAAACCATCAGAAAAGTGGTTTAATTCTTTCAATCCATTTGTTTTCCATCATTTAAAATCTAACATGGATTTTCAAATTATACAGGACGAGTACGCTTGTGCTGCTTATGTTGTTGAGTATGTCAATAAACATAACAGAGGTATTAGTAATTTACAACGCCAAATCATTGAGATAATGGATGAAAATCCAGAATTTGATATTGTCGATATAACGAAAAAAATGAGTATAGATGTACTTCATTCAGTTGAAATGCCTGCACAAGAAGCCGCTTGGTATTTATTACGACAACCTATGGCAAAATCATCAATTGTAGCCGCTTATATACCAACTATATGGCCTACTGAACGTCAGAGAATAAAAAAAACTATGGAAGAATTAGATGAATTAAATGATGATTGCACTGACATATGGAAAGAAAACTGGTTTGACAAATATGAAAAAAGGCCTGATCATCTGAACGACGTCACCTTAGCACAATTCGTTGCCAATTATTATATCAATAATAAAAAAGTATACGTGAAGAGAGATGTGCCAAAAGTTATTAGATATCGCTCCTATGACATTACCGATAACTTCAATGACTATAGACGAGAGATGGTTTTACTTCATATATCTTTTAGAAATGAAAACGATGATGTTCTTGCAGAAAATAAATTTATTCAGATATACGAAGAAAATCAAGAATTAATTTTACAGCGCCGAAGAGAATTTGAATCGAATATAGACATACATAAAACACTCGAATTATGCAGAGAATTATGTAGAGAAAGAGACGAAGACGAAGATGAAGATTCGCTAGAACATGCGAATTTCATCTATGAACATGACCCTTACGAAATGATGCAGTTAAATCCACATTCTAACGTAAACGCTGATATACAAAATGCATTACTGGGCAAACTAGGTTCCATAGCAAAACAAAAAGAAAATTTGATGAATAGAGAACAATTCATTGAATTGATGAGATCTGCGAATAAAGAACAACAAGATCTCTTAATGAATATTATTTCTCGTCTACTTACTTCTGATCAACAACCGTTTCAAATATTTTTTACTGGTCCAGCCGGAAGTGGTAAAACTTTTGTCATAAAGCTTATGATGGAAATTTACAATAGATTTTCTGATACTGATGGTTACTGTAACGCTTACATAACCTGTGCATCAACTGGAAAAGCTGCAGTGGCTATTGATGGTACGACGGTTCATACTGCGCTTAAAATCTC
Source organism: Forficula auricularia (assembly GCA_024734495.1). Taxonomy (NCBI): domain Eukaryota; kingdom Metazoa; phylum Arthropoda; class Insecta; order Dermaptera; family Forficulidae; genus Forficula; species Forficula auricularia. Next base: position 17,114,805 of record JALMQS010000099.1, read on the forward strand.
TATTTCCAAAATGTTGCCCCTATCGATGGAAATGTTAAACTTGTATAGATCGCTTTTTAGATATGTAAAAGTATTGATCATCGACGAAATAAGCATGATCAGTGCAGAACTATTAAGTAAAATTGATTTGCGTTTAAAACAAATTATGGGAAATTACCAAGCTACTTTTGGAGGAGTAGATGTCATTCTTATCGGAGACTTGCGACAAGCACCACCAGTAAGATCGACACCAATATATCTGCCAATCAAAGCAAGTCTTGCTGGTCCCTTCTTGTGGCGAACTTTAAAATTTTATGAATTAACACAAGTTATGAGACAAGCTAATGTTACTTTTTCTAATATGCTTACCAAAATAGGGAATGGTGATCCATTAGAGCAACATGAATTTGATCTTATTCAATCAAGATTTTTTAAGAAAGCTGATACTGATAGATTATGTCCTAACGGGATTCGTTTATTTTTTCAAAACAAAAGTGTCGACGCCTATAACAAATATGTTTTACAACAATTTGAAAATAAAACTATCTCTATAGCTAGTGATGTGATTACTGGATCGAAAACTCATGAACAAGAGGCTAATTTTAGAGTCAAACTACATAAAATGTCTGTCATTGATACTGGTGGTTTGCCTTATGAAATTACTTTTGTAATTAATATGTATTATATCATTACAACGAACATCGATGTAACTGATGGATTATGCAATGGCACAGTTGGCAAATTAGTACATCTTGATTTTGATGAACATAACATCGTTTGTCGAGCATGGCTGGAATTTAGCGGTTCAGACAAAATTGGAAGAAAAAGAAGAGCAAAAGCTGGTCATTTAAGAGTACTAAACGGAGTCAGTGAACTAGCTGTACCCATTGATTTACGAACATCAAGTATTTCATTGACGTCTGATAAAAAGGTTGTCGCCAAACGGAAGCACTTTCCTTTAATGGCCGCTTGTGCTATGACTATACATAAGTCTCAGGGTGGAACCTACGATGAAATCGTTTACGAGTATAGTAAAACTCATTTACAAGAGCTTGTATATGTAGCACTTTCCCGAATATCAAGCATCGAAGGTTTGTACATAGTAACACCCTATGACGATGAAACTAAGTTTAAGTTTTATCATAATCGAGTGCAAGCTAGATCGACGGAAAGGTTACTTACAGAATTCAAAAGGTTATCATTAAATTCTTTACATACAAGAGCAAGAACAATCGTAGATTTCATTAGTAATAAAAAAGGTGTTTCAACTTTAACATTTAACGTTCAAAGTTTAAAGAGTCATCGCTTGGATTTAACTGATTCAGTTACTCAAAAAACAAACATTTTATTACTATCTGAGACAAATATGGACAATGATCAGCTATATGAAATACCGAATTTTAATTGTATCGTCCATTATAAAAGAGGTAATGTTCGATCAGGTGGAGTTGCGATTTACCAATCGAATGACGACACTGTTAATATTGTTTCACCAAATATGGACATAATAATGAGAAATGCTAATGACTTTGGTTTTAGACATTCACCTGTTGGAGATATTTGTTCTGCTATTTGCAAGATGGAAAACGGCGTTGAAATCGTAATGGTAGTCGTTTACATTGCACAGAAACAGAAGTTAATAGACATACAAGGATTCATACATCGATCACTGTTGGAGTATTCTGCAGCATCTACAGCATTACTTGAAGAGTATGGTACCAATTATGACCAACTTCCACTAATTTTGGCAGGTGACTTCAATATTAACTTCAAAGATAAGCAATCAGAGTCATTTAAAACTTTTCTGAAAAATACATTTGATTTAAATATGAACAATAATGAAGATGAATCCACTACGAGAGACAATACTACTATCGATGCTGTTTTCTCGAGATATTTGGCAAAAATCGAATCACAAATATATATATCTTATTTTAGTTACCATAAAGCTATAGTTTCTATGATAGAACATAATTAGGCTTAATTATTATTATTCATATAAATACCTGTTTCTTTTTGTATATTATTATTATTATATATTATATATTTTTATAAATCATTGTAAATAAAATAAAGGTGTTAAGATAATTTTATAAAGTAGTTTCTTTGCTTTTTATCGATAAAAAAATCATAATAAAAAATGTATACCCGAATAATTATTTTTCTTTATACCTAGAATAGAACTTAAAATTAATATTTTTATAATAAGGAACTTCGTTCCTATCCGGTGTCCTACGACACAGATCGACTTTTTTATTTAACAAAGTATACAAACATAGGACCTTAGGGCCCACCTAGTGTTTATACATAATTTAGCAACAATATTTTACAAATTTGGCAAAAGAGTTCACCAATACACAAATTTTATGGGGGAAGAAGAGAAAAAAAGTAGAGAAAGATTAGAAGACATAAAGGAAATAAAAGTAAGGAGTATCAGTTATTGGGTGGGATCCATAAAGATCGAAGACCTGAGAGCACCAAGAGTCGGGTTTGCATGAAATTTGGATGGAAGTTCATTCCAAAGCCTTGCACCCGCCAATTTGAAGGAATGAAAAAAGTGTTTAGTTTTATAGTGCACCTCCACTAGCGTTGTCTTCCTGGTGGAGCGACCGACGACAAATAGATTTTCTAAGTAAGCCGGGCAAATAAATTTTTCAGAATTTAATAGCTTATAAATAATCACACAACACCGCCAAGCGTAAAATTTAGAAAGATCTGTGTTTAAGATGAGTTTTTTATCCTGGTCCGAAAGATGGCTACGTGGTTTTTGATTTAAGACATAGCGGGTGCATGAATTCAAAGCTATTTCTAGTCTTTTGCCCGATTTACTGTCGAGGGAATTCGAAAAGATTATGTCGCAGTACTGGAAAAGGGGTGCTAATAAACTCGTGCTTAAATTGAGGCGAAGATTATAAGGCATGAGATATGAGAGTCGCTTCAGTGAGTGAAGAGCCCCATAAACACTACGGCATATATTATTTATTTAAAGATAAGAGTAAATAAATATTTTATTTAATATGGATTTACTATGAGTTAAGGATCTTATCTTTATTAAAGATGTTTCACCTTGCACCAACACCACAATCTCTACTGATTATTATTTATTTGCACTTTCCAAGATATATTGCACGAAACAGTCAATCCTAGATTCTTAGCTGAGCAAGTGAATGGAATAGTATTGTTATTGTAGAGAATAGGAGGTAGTAAGTTAGTAGGAAGGCATTCTTTGAATAAGATAATAGCCTGCGATTTTAGAGGATTAACAGAGATTAAATTATTCATGGCCCTATATCTAAGGCTATAGCGGGGGTTCCTTTTCCGTTCTCTAGAGTTTTGTTCCAGATGTGGGTGACAAACGTTAAGATGTCGCCTGTGGAACGATTTTGTCTAATTCCATATTGCTTATCGTGAATTAATTTATTATTTTCTAAGTGACGTGAAGTGACCTGTCTTTTAGATTAATAGTAATATTGATAATGCATTGGTATCAACCCTGCGGGAAAAGAACATAAAATTGAAGGAGACAATAAAAGAGGTGTGTCTTCTGCTGGAATTATAAATTTTTAACTAATTACTCATTAGCGAAATGTCAGATAGGGGGAGTCTTCTGTTCAATTAACGTTCATGAAAAGACAAAATAAGCTTTTTAAAGGAAATTTTGATGAAAAAAAAAATAAAAAACAATTATGCGGATACAAGTTCACTGAGGATTTTGTAATAAGAATATTTCCGCTATTTTTCAAAGACTTTCTGTTGTTGAAATAAATTATGTTTCACGCTTGCGGGGTAAATTTGTTATCATTGAATATTTTTTTTTCTTAAAACGATTGTGTTATAATTAATTATTAGCCAAATAAATAAATAATATTTATTTATTTTTTTAATAAGAATTGTGATATTTTTAGTGTGTTGTTCAAGGATGGTATTTGAGTGTAGACATGCAGCTATATGTTCTCTCTCCAATTCTTCTGGTTGCTTTTTGGTTGAAACCTTTAGTAGGCTATATATTGAGTGGCAGTTTAATTTGTATTCAATTCGCAGTTAATTTTGTACTTACATATAGCTACGACTTAAATGGTGGAGGATTATATGATAGTACAGTGTAAGTAGTTGATTTCTTATTAAAAGAAAATATTAAAGTCTAAAAGTTTTGGTTTTGAAATAATCACCGAGTAATTTTTTTTTAGAAATCGGGCCGATATTTATTTTACAACTTATGGGCGGTTTGGACCTTATGTCATTGGAATGGTGGTCGGATACATAATCTTGGTTGCCGAAGAGAACAAATACCGAATGAAGAAGGTAAATAATAAATAAGAGTATTTTTTTTAAACAAACTTGGACTGAATAACAAAAAGCCCATTTAGCCAGCCAGCCATTGGCTTAGTTACATCATTGTTTTAGTATACGAAAGATAACATTAGTTAGTAGGTATAAAATCTTTGATGTACGAATAGCGATGGTCCATTGGAGTGATAAGTCTCGTTTTGAAGTTTGTGTTGGGGACAATCGAAGCAGAGTTATTCGTCAGAAAAATGAAGCTTTCAATTCAGATTGTTTAAAAAGAAAGTAAAATTTCCTGCTTCAGTTATGGGTTCAATGTCTGCTAGATGTGTTGGAAAACTTCCCTTCATTGATGGAATTGTAAACACCAATAAATATTTAGAGATTTTAAAAAAATCGTTACTTCCAACAATAGCAGATGCATTGCAGAATAATAATAATTTTGTGTTCCAATAAGACGGGGCGGCCTACCACACATCAAGAAAATCTTTAAAATAGCTTTCTGATCATAATGTTCCACTTTTGGAGTGGGTGGCAAACAGTCCCGACTTGTCACCAATAGAAACTCTTTGGCACACAATGGAAAAGCCCTCGTGCCCTCCACCCCCGCTTAGCCCCATGGACCCCACTCCCTGTAACCCCTACTCCGCTTTACTCCCTCACTCCACCCCCATTCCTCCGCGCGAACCCCATGCCTTAACACACCCCACCCCATCCTCGCACCCAGTTTTTGCATTTCTAGCTTTCTAGTGACCCACAGATTATGTATACAAAATTTGGTTGAGTTTGGACCAAGAGCAAGAATTTTCATTTTTTGACCCTCCTTCCCATTTTGGGTGGTTATTTTTTGCATTTCTAGCTCTCTAGAGGCCCACAGATTATGTTTACAAAATTTGGTTGAGTTTGCTCCAAGGGCAAAAATTTACATATTTTTCACCCTCCCCCTTTTTTGGGTGGTTTTTTGTGGGAATTATTTTAACAAAAGTTGTCAGAAATCACAACCCCTACCACTTTGCTCATTGTAAAATTTGCCTTAGAGTTAATAGTTTAGGAGTTATTTGATAATTTTCATTCGTGCTCCCCCCAAATCACCTTTTGGGGTCAAAATATCAAAACGTTATATAGCTAAAAACGTAAGTTAGAAGAGATCTGATACAAATATGAAATTTCATAATCATCCCTTCAGCCGTTTTGACGTGAATCGTGAGCAACTTTTCGCGGAAACCATTAAAACAGACATACAGACAGACAGGAATTTTGTTGAGGGTGTTTTCGTTCATAGCTTTGCTTGAAACGTGTGCAACCAAAATTTGGCGTGATTTGGAGCAATGTACAGACAAAACCTTAATTTTATATATATACTATAGATAAGCGCGGTCAAAAACAATTCTCATTGATCAATTATTCTTTCACAAAGAGAAACAAAGAGGTTGTCCTCTGCTTGATGCAAATAAACATACACACATATATATCAGGATGATATATCTGTATATATATATATTATTTATTTGTTTGAGACTATAGTTTCGAAGACCAAGTCTTCGAAACTACAGTCTCAAACAAATAAATAATATATATACAGATATACCATCCCGATATATATGTGTATATGCCTATTTGCATCAAGCAGAGGACAACCTCTTTGTTTCTCTTTGTGAATCAACAACTCTGCTACTCTCGGCAAAACAAAAACTTTTCAATCAATTATTCTTTGATATATTAATGAGAAAAATTATAAAATTTATATCAGCTTCTATTTAATTTTTTTATAGTTATATTACTTACTTCTAAAGTATAATAAAAATCTCTGCTAGTATTCTAAATGGTATATGTAAATTACGAATGTTTAAAATAAAACGTAATTATTTATTATTTAGGTTATTTACGGCTATTTTAAATGATATTGCACATATGCAACATCATGGTTAAAAGAAAATTTTATTTATAGTATTTAATATTTTAAATTTTAAAAAGTTTCGAAAATTTTCTAAATTTTTTGAAACTTTGTTTATTTCATTATAAATTTGCACTTTTTTGTTGATTTTGACATATATTTTTTAAATCTATATATTAACAAAGACAAGAACTGTTTTACTTTGTTCCATATATAAATTATTTTATTACTACCTAATTTTTAAAAATATTTTTAGACCTCTTAGTATTCTATTATTGTTTATTTTTTCATTAAATATGTTTTTTCAAGTTTTTATGACTTTGATTTTTAACCGACTTCAAAAAAGGAGGAGGTTCTCAATTCGACTGATTTTTTTTGTGTCTATGTTACCCGATTTCTTAGCCAATTCTAAAACGATTTTGATGATTTTTTTTTGCATTGGGTTCAGTATAGTTTCCGATTGGTCCCGTTTTGTTTCATTGATTGGATCTTTTTTTGTTATGTTTGTTCAGGCATAACTTCTTTGTTTATGAACCAATTTTAATTATTCTTTCTACGTTTAAATCAGTATGGCTCCAAGATAGTCAAGATAACTAAATATTTATTTATTTTTTTAGTGGATTACTGACAAAAAGCGTGTTTTTTAGTTTTTTTTAAGCTAGAATTTAATTTTTTACTTTTAGTCTTAGTGTTTTCGATTTAAAAAAAAAATGGACTGTATGAATTTTACTCACCCGTCGTTGATCCGCAACTCCGACCGCAATTCAGCCAACCGAAGCAGTCCTCTTTCGCTTGGAAAATACCACACCCAACAATTTCACCGAATTTAAGAATAGTTGCAATCGCCGAAGAAAAGAAGAGAAACCCCCCAAAGAATTATTGTACTCGACTCAATGAAACCGTTGCTACGATTAAATAAGCTGACGTGTTCTGACGTGGCCATCCACTTGACTTTATAGTACCATACAACCTGGCCCCTCACTTATATTTAATATTTAATAAAATTATTTATATTCATGTGGGGGGGGGGGGGGTTAGTTTTTGGCATTTTTAGACCCCTGGGGACCCACTGATTATGTATACATAATTTGGTTGAGTTTGGTTCAAGAGCCTAGATTTTCATTTTTTGACCATACACCCCCCCCCTCCCCATTTTGGGCGGTTTGTTTTTGCATTTTTAGACTTCTGGGGGTCCACTGATTTTGTATACAAAATTTGGTTGAGTTTGCTCAAACGACCTAGATTTTTAATTTTTAACCCCCCCTCGACCCCCTTAATTTGCACCAAAATCTAAACAGCTCTTAATCTCAATGGAGCAAAATTACGTGTAAAATTTGGTTTCCAAAATTCACACTAGTTTTTGAGCTAGCTCGTCCACAAATTTGGTAACGCACAGACCAACTAATTAACTAACTAACTAGCTAATAGACATTTTGACAAAACAATTATTATCTCGAAAAATATAATTTTTTCGATGTTCACTTATTAGGGATTTTTGAGACCGAAATGCCATGGTTTCGCTCAATTTTTTTAATCAAAATAGTTTCAGCCGTTTTTTAGATATTTTGAAAAAATCAAGGAAAAAACAACTTTTTCATGCACGATTGACCATACCCTGTATAGTAAAGTAAAAAAATATGAACTAAACAATAAATAAAAACAAGAACAGAAGTAAGAAGTAAGATGAGACGAAAGGCTTCTTTAAACGCCAGGTGGCGGCGCGAACACTTAGTTATTTTTACGCACTTTATATTAGCAACACCCATAGATAAAAGAAAAATAGATAGGCGACTCGGCCGCCATTTTGTTTTTTGTTTTTGTTTTGCACTCAGAACACAAAGGGCTAGCGCTAAGGTCGAGGTAAGCAGAAGCGCGCTCAATTTGATTTTGTTGTAAACGTGAATATTAAAATAAATAAAGTGGATGAATTTAAAAAAAATCGGGATTTTTTGGCTTTATCGGATTCAACCATTAGCGATACTATATATTTTAGTTTATTTTCAAATATGTACGGATCAAACTTAAATAGGATTGCCGAGAGTGGGGCTTGAACCCGGGCTAGCTTAATTACGAGGCATGTATTTTAACCACTTTTTTTTTTTTTTAATAATGTCTTTTTTTATTGAGCGAATTTGATACAATATTTACAGATTGATCCCAAGACATGTGGGATTTAAGTTTACAGAGTGGAAGAAAATCGTACATTGCCCTGCAAGGGGCATTCCGCCGATATGGCTTATCTTAAATTTATTTATACAGTAATCATTTGGTAAGTTTTAGCCTATTGATTATTAGGTGGAGTATCAGGGTTTTTTTTGTTATTTTTATCTGGGAAAGTGCTCATGAAATAAAAACCCGCGTTTTTTGGAATGTTTGAGAAGGGCCTTAGTGGGGATTTTTTGGAAGGACGAAGGATGCGGGAGGGGTTATTAGGATGTGTGAGGTTATATATTTTTTTTTCTATAACTATTGTATTGTTATTATGCTATTTTTAACCTCACATTATACAATTTTTACAATTTTTTTAGTTATCAAGCCACCAGTATTTTTTAACTCTTCACTGTTTTCTTTCCTGTCCTTATCGGATATCCCTTTGTTGGGCCGCCAAAATCTGGGGGCAGATCTTGACCGTCCAGGTGAGGGTCATATACGATTCTTTTGTCGTTTCTTTGTTCGAAAAAAGTGGTAAATGATTGGAATATTGTTTTTCATCTTGGATGTAGCCGTTTGTATCGAGGAAGGGAAATGCTTCTGGTGGGACGTAGCCCGAGATCATCGTACTTCGTATGTACTCGTCATTTGGGTATGCAGCCCCCGAAATTAGGCTATTTTCAGAGATATTATTAATTTGCGAATAGTGATTTCGAGATTAGTTTTATGATAAAACAGTCGATTCTGTTGAGGTTGGCCGAATTGTATAATTTTGCATTGCTAATATATTTCTGAAAATTCTGATTCCGAAAAGGGATCTGTAGGTACTCATGCGAAGCCCCCCCCCCCTCAGGCATTTCCTCTCAAAGACTTCTTAATAATTCCATTGTGCCGCAGCTCTGGTTAAACCAAATGCTACATCCATATGTTATTATTGGCCTAATTAATAAACTGTAACATTGAATTTTGATTTTTTTGTTCAGGTGTTGACAGTAGAATAGTCGTTTTTGGGACATAAAGGCCGCTCTGGCTTTTTGTAGTTGGATTTCTAGGTGTTTATTAAAGTGTAGGCGATCGTCTAAATGGATTCTAAGTATTTGACGAGTCTTTTGTGTGGGACGTTTTGGGAGTTAATTTTGATTTGGAAGTTTTTCCAGTTTTTTTGGTATCGCGATTTGTATTTATAAGAAGTGGCCTGAAGAGGATTGTTTCGCATTTGTTTATGTTAATTGTGAGTTTCCATGTGTGGTAGTAAGAGTGAATTTTGTTAACTAGTGTTTCTAATTGTTTTTCTATTTCGCTTGGTTTTTTCCAGCTATATAGACAATTAGATCGTCCGCAAAAGCCAGGGCGCTCTTGTTTAGGTCGGTGTTCAATCCAAATAAGTTCAGGATTCCACTGATGTAAATGTTAAATAATACTGGTGCATTAACAGTCCCCTGTTGGAGACCGTTTTTTAGATTAAATGACATAGATGATTCTGAGCCTTGATCAATGGTGGTGAATGACCTACCTTCTATCATATTGTTATTATTTTAATTAAGTTAATATCAAATTTTTTCTTATAAGTTTAAATAGCAGTCCCTGTCTCCAAACAGTGTCGAATACTTTTTCTACGTCAATTAAGCAGGCCCCAACACATTTATAATCATTAAGAGGCCCCCTAAAGTCCAACCCAACGTCCTCGTCGTGGGGGGTGGTAACGGAAGTATGGGAACGCCTGTTGGGGTGATGTACGGTGGGGACTTCGTGTGCCCCGGGACCGCTACGGTAGCCGGGAAGGCCTAACGGGAACCCTGAAAATCCCGGCTAACTGGGCTCTGGTGAAGAAGGACGGACTGCATGTTGACGACCCATGCGCTGCCACGGACAACCCCTAAAACTTTTATGGATGAACAAATTTAAAAAACAAACGATTACGGGACAGGGGCTCGGATCCCCAGAACCGGTCGGGATAGGTAGTGCGCGAGTGGGCTCCTCCCGACCGTCATCAAGCGACCACCCAGTGCCAGCGGTGATGGACCAGACCGAGGCACAGAAAGATACTACTGGAACGGCACCATCGGTAGGAAACCAGGCCGATGTACCGGTAAATAATACTGGAATAAAACCAAGGAGAAATATAAAGAACATTAACATCTCCGTTGACGACACAGAAATAAATGTTAGTAGGAGCCATAGGGTACATAGTAGACTAAACGCAGTGAGTCAACTAAAAAGATGTGATTCACTCAATGAAGGAAAGAAAAGGAAAGTCAGTGAAATCCAGCCAGAGGAATTGTCGTTGGAATCTCACATCATAAAAAAGAAAGAAGATCCCGTGGCATTTGTGCTGATGGAAGCTCTAGAGTTAATAGCAAAATGCTCTCGCGACCTGGAAAAAAGCATCGAGGAAAGTCCTAATACTAAAAGGGAAATCAAAGAGACATCTGCTAAACTAAAAAAGGCAGCAGAAGTTGTAGGGAGGAAGTCAACCAAAGAATGGCTTGAAAAACGTAAATGGGGACACATAGATATGCCTAAGTATGATGTCGAATGCCAGGCCAATATGAGAATCAATAAAATAGACACTGGGGTTCAGACAGCACCCTGGAGAATGAATACAGTGAATAACATAGATCTAGATCATACAAACAGTCTAGCCAAATGGAAAGAAATTGAAGAACGAAAATGGAATGATGAGGTATTTAGAAATACCCAGGTTAAATTTGGAAACCCCCTAATGTCTCACGATACAACTACTAAGGTAATCCTAGTTGAACCAGAAGATCCTAATATGGAGAATAGCATCCAAAAGATGTTTCGGGATAGATATCCAGAATTGGTAAATCTTAACGAGGAATTTGGATTACTAGAAGAAATAACTAAGGTTGGCCATAAACAAGTCAGCAGGAAGGTTATCAAAGCTACACATAATGGGACAGACGAAGATATTTGGAATAAGCTTGTGCAGATCAGGGAGGGAACATGTAGTGGTGAGACAATCGCTATACATCAATTAAAATGCATGACTGTGGCACGCTTGAGGAAGATGGTGGAATGCGTCTTCCATAAAAAAGGAAAAAAAATTACTATCTACACCAACAGCAAGGATAATGAATCGAAAATTACCATAAACAAAAATAGGAAAGAGAGAAACTCATTTGCGTTGATAGTCTCAGAAGGGGGTCGGGGATACAGTGAGACTCTAAAGAAAGTTAAAACAATAGTTGGTGATAGTTCTGCTGGTAAATATATTAGGGGACTAAGAAGCACTAAAGACGGGAAAGTACTAATTACTTTGGATAAGGATGAGGAGGGGACAAAAACGCTACAAAAACTAATAAAAGAAAACTCGCAAACAATGCAAACTAGAAGCATTGGCTTAGACTCTCCTAAGGAAAGCATTCATATTAAAAATCTCGATGCCCTCACTCAGAAGGACGAGATTATCTCAGCTATTGAATCTAAGATAGGAAAGCTGAAAGAAAAGTCCTTTAGACTAAGTGAAATCAGGCCTAATGCAAATGATACAATGGCAGTAACTGTATCATTAAATAGAGACGATGCTTATAAAATAATACAGGGTCGATTCCTTCGGGTCGGATTAGTAAATTGTACTGTCGAAAAAAGAATCAAGATGAATAAATGCTACAAGTGCTGGTCCTACGACCACTTTTCTCAAGGATGTGGAGGCCCTGATAGATCAAAGCTTTGTTTCAAATGCGGCGAGGCGGGACACTTAGGCTCCACATGCAACAATAAAGAAAAGATGCCCAATCTGCAATACCGAAGGGCATAGAGCTGGAACTGGTAAATGCAAAGAATTTCGGCGAGCTCTATCACGGGCAAAGCAGGCGGACTCAGCAAGCATGCACAACTATTTGTAATGGCTAGGCTGCTACAAATCAACCTAAATAGATCTAGAGAAGCACAAAGTCTCTTGTTTCATACAAGAGAGACATGCAATATTGACATTCTGTTAGTTAGTGAGCCAAATAAAAGCGCTATAAAGGATAACGCAGGTTGGATTGCAGATAACCAGTTAGACGCAGCAATTAAAGTCTATAATAAAATGATAAAAAAATTTGGAGTGGGCCATGGCTTTGTGTGGGTTGAAATTGAGAAGTTGGTTGTCTTTTCATGCTACATATCTCCAAATGCCTCTCGGGTAGAGTATGAATTATTTCTAGATGAGCTATCGGAGCACATCAACGCAAACAAAAGGGATAATCAAGTTGTGGTTGCAGGGGACTTCAATGCCAAAAGCCATGTATGGGGCGCCCAATATGAGGATCTGAGAGGCTCGTTGTTAAACGATTGGATGGCTACACATCAATTGTCTGTAGCAAACGAAGGTAGTAAACCCACCTTTAATAGGAGAGGACAACATAGCATAATAGATATAACGTTTGTCTCTGCGAGCTTAGCACCTAAGATAAAAAACTGGCATGTCTCGGATATTGAATCATTAAGCGACCATAACTTGATTATGTTTGCAGTAGAAGACTTTGCACCGAAAATTGATAGTGACTTCGTGCCGAGAACGGCTAGGTGGAAATATTCAGCCGATAAGGAAATAAAAGTGGAAACCAAGCTGCGAGAGGAACTGAGCAGGCTGGAAGGAAACCACGTGTCTACTTTTGTTAGTTCACTGCAAAAAGTGTGCAGTGATGTCTTGACAACACGAGGAAGCAAAAGAAGAAAGCCAGTTTATTGGTGGAATAATTCAATCAAAAACTTACGGAACACATGTCTTACGAAAAGAAGAGCCTGGACTCGTGCCAGAGGCAGAGGCAATACCTCTTCCGACATCCTTGTAGATATTTACGAGGAATATCGTAGATCAAGGTGGGAATTGAAAGAAGGCATAAGATCTGCAAAAAAACAATGCTGGGAGGACCTGCTCAATAGTGTTGAGGATGACGTATGGGGAAGTGGATACAAGATCGTCACCAAGAAAACTGGCTTACAGCAGATGCCTAAATTAAGCACCAAAGAAAAGATAGAAATAGCATCCAAATTATTCCCGGAGAGACCTAGCGTTACTTGGCAAACTCATAATGACACGTCAGACATTCCAATAGTCACAAAGCAAGAGGTGGTGCTAGCTTCAAGGAGAATAAAAAATGGCAAAGCACCTGGACCAGATGGTATTCCTCCAGAAGTGGTGAAAATAGTGGCAAAAATCAACCCAACACTTATGGCGTCTATCTACAGTAATGTTATGATGAAAGGAGTAATACCGAAGGACTGGAAATCGGCAGATTTGATCCTTATTCCAAAGCCAGGAAAAACCCAATCTTTCAGACCAATATGCCTTATAGACACGTTGGCAAAGCTACTTGAAAGAGTCATTTACACAAGGCTGCTGGCTGAAATTGAAGTAAAAGGAGGATTTTCGGAAGATCAGTATGGATTTAGAGAGGGAAGATCGACAGTTGACGCGATCCAAGAAGTGGTAAGGGTAGCGCGTAGCGCGATTGTAGGGAAGGGGAGAGACAGAGAGCTCTGCCTCGGAATAGCACTCGATATTAGGAACGCTTTTAATACGGCCTCATGGGGGCATATTATCGAAGATCTTACCCATAGAGATGTATCTCCTTATCTGATCACATTACTGAAGAATTACTTCACAGATAGGACAATCACCATTGATGGCAGATCCATAGGCGTGACATGCGGGGTACCTCAGGGATCGGTCTTGGGACCCCTGCTCTGGAATGTTTTGTATGACGGAGTCCTTAGGCTCGACGTTCCCAGGGACTGTAGAACAATAGCTTTTGCCGACGACCTCATGGTGATGGTCATCGATAGGAGTGAGGAGGGTATAGTCGGGAAAGCCAGAGATGTGGTGGCTATGATAAATGTTTGGCTTCAAGAAAGACAGTTGGAATTGGCACCAGAAAAGACGGAAATAGTAGCATTGGTTGGTCGGAAAAAGATTTCTAACCTGACAGTAGACGTGCTGGGAACACCAACCCAACCTAAGAGCGCTATAAGGTATCTGGGGGTTATTATTGATAAGAGTCTGTCTTGGGGACAACACATAATCATGAACACGAGCAAGGCAAGTAGGAGCGCTATGGCTCTCCAAAGGTTAATGCCCAGGATAAATGGTCCTGGAACTAGTAAAAGACGTGCGCTTAACTCTGTGGTTAATTCTGTAATTCTGTACGCCGCCCCAGTGTGGGTCGACGTTCTCAGAATAAATAAGTACAAACAACTTTTGATTAGAACCCAGAGGAGCGCACTAATCAGGGTAGGATGCGCATACAGGACGATATCGGCTGCGGCCATCCAGGTTTTGGTGGCAGTCCCTCCGATCGACCTGTTGGCTCTTGAGCGGTCCTACAATTTTGGCGCAGACCCCGATTCAAAAGTCCTGAACAGAACGTGGATGCTAGAAAGATGGCAACACAGATGGGAAAATGCGGATCAGGGGAGGTGGACTTACCGCCTTATCCCTGACCTGCAAGTTTGGTGTCAGCGTAGGCACGGAGAGCTGGACTACTACCTAACACAGGCATTGAGCGGGCATGGCAACTTCGGAACCTACTTGAGGAAAATGAATCTGAGAGATAACGACCAATGTGGTCTGTGTGGCTCGGCAGATTCACCAGAACACACAATTTTTCTTTGCAAGAAATGGGCTGACAGGAGGTCCCGGGCTGAGACAGTGCTTGGATCCACGCTTTCAGTGGATAATGTCCTGACACTGATGCTAGAGAGTCCGAACAACTGGAAAGTCGTTGCTAATCTGTGTAAGGACATCCTGCACAACAAGGACAACAACTAGAGAAGATCGCCCACCTCCTCTGAAGTAATGCGACAAGCGGTCCCGGAGGAGGGGTGAAACGGGGAATGGGGGGGTTTTAGCCGGTGGGAGTCCGGCACTACCTTAGGGTGTCCGTACGGATTTCCCCTCCTAAAAAAAAAAAAAAAAAAAAAAAAAATCATTAAGAGACCAGCAAATGTCGGAAGTTAATTTTGTTATCGCGTGGATGGTCGAGTGGCGGTGTCTAAAGCCGAATTGTGTTTCTGGGATGATGTCCTTTTCTTGGCAGAATGAGACCAGTCTCTTGTTTATAATAATTTCAAGGACTTTACCTAGGTTTGGCAAGAGGCTAATGGGCCTTAGATTTTGAATGAGAGAGGGGTCCTTCCCCTTTTTAGGAATTGCAATTACTCTTGCTTTTTTCCATTTCGAAGGAAAGTACCAAATATTTAGTGCATTATTGAAGATGATTGTGTAGAGTTTAATAATTTTTTCCGGGAGATGTTTTAGGATTATATTTGGGATTTTGTCGTTTCCTGATGACTTTTTATTGTTCAGCTTTCGAAAAATCTCTTTCACTTCCCTGACACTTGTTAGGCTGAAATCTCCCAGCCAAGTGGATGGGCAAAGAGAGTTATTATTAATTGTAAAGTTCACAATTGAATTGTTTCTCTCTCTGTCCTGTTCCATCTCTTCTTGTAGTTTTTCAGTTTCAGAGATTATGTGTTTGGTCAATAATTCTTTGCCCATGTGGTCGTTTTGACTATGTATGAGGGAGAAATGTGAGGCTAGGATATTTAATTTTTCTATTTGTTCTATGAAAGCAAAATTACCATTTTGGTCTTTGTTTGCTGATAAGGGGTTGATATTTGCATGGGTGAGAACAATGGCTTTGTTTTCAGGGATTAGTATTGTATTGGGTAGGGCCTGTTTACCTTTTTTTCTAAATATCTTATTTATTTCTGGGAAGGTCTTAGAAGGGTCGTTTTCTGGAATGTTGCCTATCTTTTGTGTCCAATATTGGTTTATGGATTTTTCAAATTCTAGTTTCAATTCTTTTCTTATCTCTTCCAGGAGATTTTTAAGGTTTAGAAATTCATTTGAGTATCTATTTAGGTTGTTTTTATAAAATTTATTAATTTGTGTTATTATGAAGCTTTTTGCTTTTTGAAGTTTTTTAATTTTTTCGTTAATATAGTTGTCTATGGGGTTTTTATTTTTGACTTTTGGAGTATGTTTTTCAATCGCTTTCCAAATAGTTTTTTCAAGGGATTCTATCGATTGATCAATTTCATCAATATTTAGGTTTTTGAAGGCTGAAATGTTTGTGTCAGAATTTTGGTTTAGGTAGTTTCCGAAAGCGTGCCAATTTGTTTTACTAAAGTTATATAGATGTGAGTCGGATTTTGATTTTTTTTCTATGGGATTTGATTCTTCTAATTCTATAATTGCTATTAGCCCGTCATGATCACTGTCGTAGAGAATGTTTGGCAATTGGTTGGAGTTGATTTTGTTTAGGATTTTTAGTCTTTGGTCCGCCAGAACCAGGTCTATGTAGGATCTACCTGTGGGAAAGGATGGGAATTGAGAATGCAGGAGTTGGAGTTTGAATTTAATTTGGTTGTTGTTTAGCCAGTTAAAGAGTTTTTGACCTTTGGTGTTTTTATGATCATTTGACCAGCTCTCATGTTTTGAGTTCAAGTCCCCTGCCAGGTAAAATAGGTTCTCGGGTCTGTCCAATTCAAGGGCATCGAAGATGTTTGTGGGATTCATTTGTAAAGGTATTATTACTATTGTTAGTGGAGTAGCCGAAATAATGAAAAGGTTTTGTTTCCCATTGAGAGTTTGATTATTGTTGATTCAATTGATTTTGACGTTTGTGAGTTTGTAATTTTTGAATATGTTTGAATTTAATATTTTCAGCTTTTATAAGAATAGCCGTCCCCCTCCCTGTGTTGCGTTGGGGCGATCTGTTCTAATGCAGGTGAAGCCAGCGTATTGGATGACGTGTTTTTTTGTTGAGTTTTAGTTTCGCAGAGGAGGAGAATATCAGG
>JALMQS010000099.1:17132023-17162927 GCA_024734495.1 Forficula auricularia
TACGTTTAGTGAGATTATTTTTAGTTGAGTGAATTTAGGATACTTGAAATTTGATTGTCGTGTTTGGTGATGATAGAGAGCATTTTTGTAATATGATCATCAATTTGTTGGAGCCTGCTTAAGATGAGATTCTCTTGGATGTTGTTTGGGTTGGCACTAATGGCCTTATTGGCCTGGGAAGGGGTTTCACTTTTTTGGGCAACTTGGGAAAACTGCACTTTTTTGTTCACTAAACTGTATACGTTTTCGATTTTGTTTTTTGTTTCTTCTGATTTTTTGGTTTTCTTTTCTTGTATCTTCTTTTTTATTTCTTTTATTTTGGGGCAGCCCTGGTATGAAGCCGGGTGGCCGTATTTCTCGCACAGAACACAAAATAGCTGTGTATTCTGTGTGTCAGTCGTCAGGCCACACCTTCCAGGCCCGTGCCGGGCACCGTCGTTGCATTTCACACATTTATATGGCATAAAACAATGGCTCGCGACATGGCCGATCATTTGGCAGTTTCTACATTGAGAAAGGTCTTTTTTTATTAGTTTTTCCCATGAGATTTTTTGGTAATAGACTGTTTTGATTTTGTAGAGATCTGAGGGTTTGCTTGCGGCATCGATTTGTACCAGCAGGAGTGGTAATGTAGTGTTGTTGCTTTTTGATCTTGCTGTGGAGAATCTCTCAATTTTTACAAATTTAATATTTTTGAGAGAGTTAAGCTCATTTTTTACTTCGTCCAAGTCGGTATCCACTGCGAGGCCTTTGAGAAGGTAGCTTTGGACCTTTTCGGATTTAGGAGTATAGGTAAAGAAATTTATTTGTTTATTTATTAAGTCCGCTATAACCTTTTTATATGTTTCCATGTTTTCTAGGTTAAGGCTTGATTCATATCGGTTTATTTTGTGGATTGTAAAATTTTTGTAGTTAAGATTTTCTTTAAGGAGTCTTATTATGTATGTTGTGTTTTTTGACGTGACAACGTCTTATAAATTGGTTTGCCGGGTGACACTTCAAGAAACTGCGTTACGCTCCGCTCACGTTATGCGCTCACAATGAGAGCGAGTGAGAGGCACGCGTCCCTTCCACTCGGGCATGGTTAGCCCGCCTAAGAGCGAGAGAGACAGACATAAAAAGTGAAAGGCACGCGTCCCTTCCACTCGAGCACAGTTAGCCCGCCTAAGAGCGAGAGAGACAGAGCGAGAGAGAGAGAGTGAGAGAGATAGGCATACACACCGGTCTCATGTCTTGCGCTTCTATTTCGCTTAGGCGCCTGCATACAAGTTTACACGTTGCCAGTTAATTGTAAAACAATTGTGTAGTGATAATGTGAAGGTAGTTTCGTCCATCGCAACAATTCAAACAGCAAAGGTAAATAATTTCAGACTGATAATATAACATGATGAAATAAATGACCAAGACCATAAGTGAATAGGTTATGTTGTAGTAATCACAATCACTGCGCAAGGTAGTAAGCATGATTTACAAATTCTAAAAGATTAAATGTGAATTTGTTTTCCTTTTAGAAAATACACTTTGAATTAAAATCGATTGATATTAACAAATTAATGTGATTTAAATAAATGTTCTAACATTTAAGTTTAGTTTTTATATTTATAACAATGTAAAACAAGTTAAATTTATTAATAACTTATAACAACTGATTGATTTAACATAAACCAATTTTGTGAATTCTTTGAATTTGTTATATAAATGTTTTAAATTGTTACTATTATTTCATCCTTCTTCCTACTTATACGAATGAATATTCACATTAAAATTATTTTACCACTCAAAAGTCGTTACGTCACGAAAACTTTCGCCCGTATACCGACTTTACAGGCAACCATTTTTTATTATTTATTTTTATCGGCGGTGGCTTACTTGTGTTTTGACGTGTTTCCTCGGAATTGGTTAAAGGTGTATTTCTTTGGTGCCATGGAGCTGTGGGAGATAATGCCATTGGTGTCTGTTGAGGTGTTGATTGTTGATTGGTGATCGTTGCAGGCCGGTCGTTTGTCTTAGATTTTTTCGGAGTCTGAGCTGTTTCATTAGGCTCATTTACCGAATCATCTGGTTTATCCCTTTTGTATTGAGGACGAGTAGTCTGTTCCTCCTCTGGGGTGGATTGATTCATCATGTCCTGCTGGAGTGGTTGAAACCGGTTTTGATGCTCAAATGTTCGGGGTATTTTGTTTTGATCTTTTAGAATTTTATTCTCTTTTTTGAGAGCTTTTAATTCTTTTTCCAGGCTTTCCATGCGGAGCATTAGCTCTTGTGTGGAAAGGCTATTATTTTTTGATCCCATTTTTTTTTTTATTGGGATATTTTTTAGTTTGTTTTTTATATCCTTTGTAGATAAATTGTTTTTGTTATGAATGATAGAATGGGCGATTTTTTTAAAATTTAAAAAATCTCTCTTGTCATTGGGTTCGTTGCTGCCAAGCAGAACCGAACTGTGGAATTGAAATATATTTTCACTATCACTCACTGTGTTGATGGGTTTGCTGCACGTGTTGGGAGGAAAGTGTCCAGGTATGGGCTCGCAGAGTTTGTTCAGAGCGCTGGGCTCATTCGCTGGCTGGAAGATTTCCTTGAGGAGGCCTTCACTCACTGTGCTAGGGTTGCCTTCAGGTAGTTTGCTTATAAAAGTTCCGGGTTCCAGGGTAAGGGTACTCACTGTGGTGTCTGGCGCCCATGGGGGCTCGCCTGCAGGTAGAATTGTTCGGGTTTCAATGGTATCAAGGGTACGATGTTGCTCCTTTGAGAGTTGAACGAGAACTGAACTATGGGCATCAGCTCTAACCACTAGACCAATGTCACATTAATATTTATATCTTGATTTCTTTTACTAAAACTATATATTTTTGATTTAGACTTTGTGTCTAGATAATATTGTATTCATTTGAATTCGAATGAAAATGAAAAAACACAAATAGATTTTAAATTAAGAAACATTAAATATATATTAATTAACGAGGCAAATTTGAAATATAATTCTCAGCTCGGATTTTAAACTGATGGCTCCAATCGATTTTCATTAACCAGGCAAATTTGAAATATATATATTCGAATTTTGAAATGAAAGACTCCAATTCATTTTAAATTAAGAAACATTAAATATATTGATAATGATAATTGTCTCCCCCCCCCCCTCGCCACTCAAAAATTAAAGATGCGAAACTTTTAAGAGACAGATGTATTTTCGGTAGTTTACGGGTATACATTTGGAGTGTGGTTTTTTAAGAGGAATACAATTTTTTGGACCGAGACGCTGCCCGCCAGTGGGCAAATTCCCATTAGCACGCACGAAAAGCTCGTTAAATAATAATAATTATAAAATTATGATACTAATTCGATATTTTAATGAGAGTAGCACTTGTAAAAAACTTTATGCTTAAATAAGGTTGTTATTCATCAGAGCCGTAGTTGTGGGTGGTGCGAGCGGTGGCCCGACACAAGGTGACGAATTATAAAGGTGCCGAACGATAAAAGACGCCGAAAGACAAAGGCGCTGAACGATAAAAGCGGCGAACAATAGAGATGCCGTTTTAATCTTGAAAAAATTTAGTAATGCAGTAATGCATTTAATTTTGTATAATTCTATAATTGTCCAATATATTTCAAAGATGATTTTTCACTTGAGCCTAGTACATATATCAGTAGAGCAGGCGTAGCGAGGGGGGGGGGGTGAATACTATGCCCCGGGCACTACTCACAAAGAGGCGCCAAAAACTGTCAAACATAATCAAAACACGACGGAGCGCCAGAATACAAGCGGTTAGCGTTATCGTCGATGGGCTAGAGCAGTGATTCCCCAGCCTGGGGGCGAAACGCTCCCCAAGTGGGCCATTTGGGTTATCAGGGGGCGATTGGGGGGCGATGAGTATTCTAAGGGGGGGGGGGGGGAATTAAAATAGTACTGTACAGTACAAGTTTCCAGGTAAAATAAAACAATAACCAAGTTTTCAAACTTTAACTTAGCTCTGTAAATAGAGGGGTTTCAGATTACATTAATTGTGGGAAAATATTTTTTTTAGGTATGTTGTTTCCGACCTCGAAAATGTGGGGGACAACTTTTGGATGGCCGAAAAAACTTCGAAATTTTCAGACTTTTTCCAGCTTCCCGCTTATAACTCTAAAACAGTTCATATTTTACAAATAAATGTCCTATAGTAAATTAAAGAGGCCAAAATTTCGCGTCGATTAAAAAAATATTCAAAAATGGCCAGTAGTTCGATTTTTAATGGGGATCAAAAAAACAGACCTGGGATCACTTTTGAATATCCCAAAAACTATCACTTTTTTCAATTTTTCCCATTTTGACCATGAAGGAGCACATTTTCGATAAATACCACTCTATACATGTTTAAACTAGATTAAATTTGCTGCAATTGAAACAAAGTTTCATCTTAATTGGATAATGGTAGCCCGTGCCGCAATGAGGTTGAAGTTTTTAAAAAAATGCAATTTTTTGCAAAAAAATCGCAGTTTTTCCTTCATAAAATGAAAACCACTCATCCTAGAAACTTGATTCTTATCTCATTGTCTAGGAAATTTTGTTACTTGAACGTTTACTTGGACTACTTTTTTGTTAAAAGTCTTAGATTTATAGATATCCAGCATTTTCCATGACAGGAAATTATCCATTGTTTCAAAAAATTTCAGTTTTTCCTTCGTAAAATGAAAACCACTCATCCTAGAAACTTGATTTCTCTCTCATTTTTTAGGAAATTTTATTTACTTGAACGGATACTTGGACCACTTTTTTTATAAAACTCTTAGATTTATAGATATCCTACATTTTCCGGACAGGATATGATCCGAATCCTGAAAAGCGTAATGGAAAATGCTGGATATCTATAAATCTAAGAAAAATCTAAAAAGTGCTCCAAGTAAACGTTCAAAGTCATCAAAATTTCCTAGAGAATGAGACAGAAATCAAATTTCTAGGATGAGTGGTTTTCATTTTATGAAGAAAAAACTGCGATTTTTTGCAAAAAATTGCAGTTTTTCAAAACATCAACCTCATTGCGGCATGGGTTACCATTATCCAATTAAGATGAAACTTTGTTTCAATTGTAGAAAAGTTAATCTAATTTAAAAGTATTTAGAGTGGTCTTTGTCGAAAACGTGCTCCTTCATGGTCAAAATGGGAAAAAATCGAAAAAAGTCTGAGTTTTTGGGATAGGTATTCAAAAGTGATCCGGAGGGCAGTTTTTTGAATCCCTATAAAAAATCGAACTACTGGACCAATTTCGCATATTTTTTTTACTCGGCGCCAAATTTTATCCTCTTTAATTTACTATAGAACGATTATTTACAAAATATGGACCGTTTTCGAGTTATAAGCGAGAAACTGGAAAAAGTCCGAAAATTTCGTGGTTTTTCGGCCACCAAAATTTGTCCCCCACACTTTCGAGGTCGCAAACTGAGATTTGGCATACCCACACCATACCAAACGATCCTAGAAAAAATATTTTCCCGCAATTAATGTAAGCTGAACCACTTTTTGGATCCTCTATTTACTGGGCTAATTGTCAACTTTCTTAATTTTTTCAGATTCCAATTTAAAAATGAAAACATGTACCTACTCTTGTTTTTTAAATGTCCGTCAAAGATCTTAGTTAATTATTTCACTTCTTTGTTCTTAAACAAAATATGTAAGAAAAGTACATTTTAATTATTTTTTTCTATTTTATTTAAGAGTGACTGGATAAAACTGCTTGATTATTTACACTTTACTTCAAAATAAAATTAGGCATACTCTGAAAATGAACAGGGGGCGATAGGTGTTAGTCAACATCCAGAAAGGGGCGATGGGCCACAAAAGGTTGGGAATCACTGGGCTAGAGAATATAGTTAGAACTATTGGAAAAATTAGCAGAGGACACTACCACTACAAGTGACACCAGAAGTGAAGCTACAACTCTGTTGCAAAATATACTAACTTTTAGTTTCATAACTTTAGTTCATTTCTGGTATGAAATCTTAAGGAGGATTGATCGTGTGCAGATCAGATTACAAGATCCTAGAATGAATTTTAGAGAAGCGTTCCATGATCTTGAATCATTGGCGACTGAACTAGCCGAAATTCGAGACAAGCTCTGTGAAGAGGCAATAGAAAAAGCGAAGTCTCTTTGTGAAAAATGGGATATTGATACAACAATACGTGTAAGAAGACGCCGCAAAATGCCCGGAATTGGCTAGAGATGTTGGTCTTTCCGCAGAAAGTGAAATTTCTCGCGTTATGAAAAGCGTTCTTGAACGTCTTCAACAAGAAATATTTATACATAGTAATTAGTTTTATTAATGTATTATAATCATATTATTATTAAATATATGTATCGCCTTAGATATAATAAATATTTAATTTTTTATTGTTTAAAACTGCGTGTTTTAAAATATTTCTTTATAAATATGTCAAATAAATAATAGGTATCTTTTGAACTAATTCTAGATGATCATATTCATTTCAAAATCTAGTCTTGTTTTCTCAACTCACATTTTTGTCTCAAATTTAAAGCCTAATTTGAGCCTATGACTTTATTTTATATGGTTTTCGAATGGGGGGGGGGGGTTCCAAAAAAGGTATTGTGCCCCGGGCGCGAGTTAAGCTCGCTACGCCACTGCAGTAGAGACACACATGAGAATACAATTTTGTTACATTTTACATTCCTTTTTTGAGAATATTTAAGTGTGTGTAAATTAGAGTGAGTGGTTAAAACTGTAAAAGTAATATATTCGTAGTTGTATAAAAATATATATCTATATTTATTTCAAGTAAGTATCATTCAATTTATTTAATTAATACATTTTATTAATAATTTTAAATAAACGTTTATTCACAAAAAACATTTTTTTATTGTAATAAAAAATTTAAGACGGGGGACGCCATTTTATCCTTTTGCGCCGGAGGCCGTAATATCTCGCTAGGGCTCTGTTATCCATCATTAATTATAAGTAGAAAATCCTCGGTATGTGAACCTGAATGTCTGACTTATTTTAAATTTAATTCATTTTCAACAGACGGAGTGGGAGGGCCACAAAGTGAGCATAATTAGGGGTTTTGTACACGTTCTCGTTGAAAATGGGCCGATTTAAAATTATGAAATAACTTCTGTCTCTTTTTATTAACGCCAAATAAAATCTCTTCAGATTCTCTTGAAATGAGAATATTTCCTCAATGGTAAATCTACCACAAGAAAATTTGCTTCTTATTCCGGTTCAGGCAATATTTTAAAGACTTTTAACTTATACAACTTTCTACAATGCTCAAATCCACCCCTATCTACCAGAATATGATTGGAGCGAAGATTCTAAGGATTTTCTTGCCACTATGGATGGAAGGCAGAAAAGAGTGATCAAATTCAGCTCTTATTGACCTCCTTGATTAAATGGCTTGCTTTAGAAGCGTCTAAGCTGTTTATATTATCGAATGACATTCCTAATAGTATTTATAAAAGGTGAAACAGCCGAGACGCTTCTACGATGGGCCGAGTTAATCAAGACTATATATTATCGAATGACATTCCCTAATAATATTTATAAAAGGTGAAACAGCCGAGACGCTTCTACGATGGGCCAGTTAATCAAGACTATATATTATCGAATGACATTCCTTAATAATATTTATAAAAGGTGAAACAGCCGAGACGCTTCTACGATGGGCCAGTTAATCAAGATTATATATTATCGAATGACATTCCCTAATAGTATTTATAAAAGGTGAAACAGCCGAGACGCTTCTACGATGGGCCAGTTAATCAAGACTATATATTATCGAATGGCATTCCCTAATAGTATTTATAAAAGGTGAAACAGCCGAGACGCTTCTACGATGGGCCAGTTAATCAAGATTATATATTATCGAATGACATTCCCTAATAGTATTTATAAAAGGTGAAACAGCCGAGACGCTTCTACGATGGGCCAGTTAATCAAGACTATATATTATCGAATGGCATTCCCTAATAATATTTATAAAAGGTGAAACAGCCGAGACGCTTCTACGATGGGCCAGTTAATCAAGATTATATATTATCGAATGACATTCCCAAATAGTATTTATAAAAGGTGAAACAGCCGAGACGCTTCTACAATGGGCCAGTTAATCAAGACTATATATTATCGAATGGCATTCCCTAATAATATTTATAAAAGGTGAAACAGCCGAGACGCTTCTACGATGGGCCAGTTAATCAAGATTATATATTATCGAATGACATTCCCAAATAGTATTTATAAAAGGTGAAACAGCCGAGACGCTTCTACTAATGGGCCAGTTAATCAAGACTATATATTATCGAATGACATTCCCTAATAAAATTTATAAAAGGTGAAACAGCCGAGACGCTTCTACGATGGGCCAGTTAATCAAGATTATATATTATCGAATGACATTCCCAAATAGTATTTATAAAAGGTGAAACAGCCGAGACGCTTCTACAATGGGCCAGTTAATCAAGACTATATATTATCGAATGACATTCCCTAATAAAATTTATAAAAGGTGAAACAGCCGAGACGCTTCTACGATGGGCCAGTTAATCAAGATTATATATTATCGAATGACATTCCCAAATAGTATTTATAAAAGGTGAAACAGCCGAGACGCTTCTACAATGGGCCAGTTAATCAAGACTATATATTATCGAATGACATTCCCTAATAAAATTTATAAAAGGTGAAACAGCCGAGACGCTTCTACGATGGGCCAGTTAATCAAGATTATATATTATCGAATGACATTCCCAAATAGTATTTATAAAAGGTGAAACAGCCGAGACGCTTCTACAATGGGCCAGTTAATCAAGACTATATATTATCGAATGACATTCCCTAATAAAATTTATAAAAGGTGAAACAGCCGAGACGCTTCTACGATGGGCCAGTTAATCAAGATTATATATTATCGAATGACATTCCCAAATAGTATTTATAAAAGGTGAAACAGCCGAGACGCTTCTACAATGGGCCAGTTAATCAAGACTATATATTATCGAATGACATTCCCTAATAATATTTATAAAAGGTGAAACAGCCGAGACGCTTCTACGATGGGCCAGTTAATCAAGATTATATATTATCGAATGACATTCCCAAATAGTATTTATAAAAGGTGAAACAGCCGAGACGCTTCTACAATGGGCCAGTTAATCAAGACTATATATTATCGAATGGCATTCCCTAATAATATTTATAAAAGGTGAAACAGCCGAGACGCTTCTACGATGGGCCAGTTAATCAAGATTATATATTATCGAATGACATTCCCAAATAGTATTTATAAAAGGTGAAACAGCCGAGACGCTTCTACAATGGGCCAGTTAATCAAGACTATATATTATCGAATGGCATTCCCTAATAATATTTATAAAAGGTGAAACAGCCGAGACGCTTCTACGATGGGCCAGTTAATCAAGATTATATATTATCGAATGACATTCCCAAATAGTATTTATAAAAGGTGAAACAGCCGAGACGCTTCTACAATGGGCCAGTTAATCAAGACTATATATTATCGAATGACATTCCCTAATAAAATTTATAAAAGGTGAAACAGCCGAGACGCTTCTACGATGGGCCAGTTAATCAAGATTATATATTATCGAATGACATTCCCAAATAGTATTTATAAAAGGTGAAACAGCCGAGACGCTTCTACAATGGGCCAGTTAATCAAGACTATAGATTATCGAATGACATTCCCTAATAAAATTTATAAAAGGTGAAACAGCCGAGACGCTTCTACGATGGGCCAGTTAATCAAGATTATATATTATCGAATGACATTCCCAAATAGTATTTATAAAAGGTGAAACAGCCGAGACGCTTCTACAATGGGCCAGTTAATCAAGACTATAGATTATCGAATGACATTCCTAATAAAATTTATAAAAGGTGAAACAGCCGAGACGCTTCTACGATGGGCCAGTTAATCAAGATTATATATTATCGAATGACATTCCCAAATAGTATTTATAAAAGGTGAAACAGCCGAGACGCTTCTACAATGGGCCAGTTAATCAAGACTATATAGGCGCTTCTACGATGGGCCAGTTAATCAAGACTATATATTATCGAATGACATTCCCTAATAGTATTTATAAAAAGTGATAGTCAATAATTTCCCTAAAAATAAAAGATTCCTAACACCCCTTCGAAGTCAAATTGGTGAAACGCTGAACCATTTTATTCGCCAATATGTTTATCCCTATGTCTTCTAGGGATTAGTATTCTCCCTAACTCGCTCTTTCCCGAATCTTACAATCAGTCCAATCCTTGAAGACTCATATCAAGAGACACCTACCCTTTATAAAGAACATGAACACTCTTTTCTTTTGAGAAAGGCAAAGGTCCATCATCACTTATATATAGGTTCTGCACTTTCTTGCAGATGAGTTAAGAGCTCGAAATATATAGAGTAAACTAAAAAAAAAAATATTTGTATTTTTAATTTTTTTTTCTTATGAAACACCACCAACTCCAACCCCTAATTTAATTTTAACAATGTTTCACTATAAACCAACACCGCGTTCCCTAAATTAGACTTAAAAATGTATAAGTTGTGCAGTTAAGATTATGTAGGCCTAAAAAATATAGAGAAATGATTTGGTTGGTCAGTGGAAAAATACATATTCTTTGGGACATTTTATTTTCATTTTTTCCATATTGAAATTGACATCATTATACATATACATCTATTACCAGACAAATATATATATATTCCTTCTTCTTCTTGAGCTATACTCGTTTCCTAGCGTCGGTACTCTAGCCTCTACCAAGCAGCTCTTCTCACACAAATAAATAAATGAGGCTGTAGTTACAAAACATATTAAATGCAAAAAATTAAAAAAATGGAGATAGATATTATGCTGCTTTTTACTAACGATAAAGTCAGCATGTTGTTGTGAAATTTCTTAAATTCAACAAACCTTATCTATATCTTTTGTCTTTACTAAATCATCTTTCTTTAAAACTTTCAACTCTTTATGAAAAAAATAATGTCTTTTAGACTATCTCAAGTATGTCCACGATAATGCATTTTCAGAATGTAATACAATATAAACTAAATATTAATGAAAATTATAACAATATATTTCTTACAACCATTCGTAGCACTATTTACTGACAAATTCATGTATTGTATTTACAAAACTTATTAATTTAAATGGGGTTTGTAAAATACATGAAGTTGCCTTATATTTTATTTTCGGTTATTTTACCAGTTCATCACAGTAATATCATATCATACATACATATCACATATCAGTCAGTAATATCATAAATACATCAGTCAGTAATATCATACATACATATCACTCAAAACCAAATGATTTTATTTATTTCTAAGAAAATAACAGTTTTTCTTGCTTTACTGAAAAGTGCTTATAGTGGACTTAGTGAATTTTGCAACTACTTGCCTTTTATATACAACTAAATGTACTATTAAAAAGAAGAGCCATTAGTGTAGTGGCTAGAATGAAAAACGATCACTCGCGTTATTGATCCCCGCTTCAGTCAGAAAATTTTTCATTACTAAAAAAAATTCAAAGCGCCTCAACAAATATCCGGGAATGCAAAGATAATATCCCCAACTCATTATTACTATGGATATAGTAAAGACCAAAGCACAAAAACGCTTATGACTTATGACACAAGAAGATAACGTTAAAAATTCTATAATAGTTAAAATACATATTTTATATTATTTTATTTTCATCAACATTTAATTAAATTATATGCAGAAAGACAAATATATATTATTTTCTTGAAAACTCTGAACCGGCAGAAGTTGGCCTTTATTAATTAAATAGACCAACGGTATAGATTTTAGATACTTGTTAAGTAAATTAAATTAATCTTAAGAAATTCAAAGAGAAATTCAAAGATGTTTTTATAAAGCGAAATTTAGAGAATACTTAGCGAGACTACCGTTTTATAAGAACCATTGAGGTCCAGCTGATTCTCCATCCTGAACCAAGAGAGCGAAAAAAGATATGGTCCATCTAGATGTTACCCGGTATCAATCCGCGTATAGCCCGCATGATACCCCACCCCGGACCACCTACTTGTTAAGTAGGCTGATATTATAATAGATTGGCACAGTTAAGGAATATTGGTTGCGGTTTAATGTATTGGATACCAAGTAACTCATTTGTTTGGTTTCTGCAAAATAAAACAGGTTTTCCAATATTTTCCAATAGTTTTACTATTTCAGTATGTTCAAGAATTATCTGATCAATAAATAAGGTGAATCTGATCTATTTCAAAGGTGTTTACAGATTAGACCAAGGGGTTCTCAAACATACTACACGTTGTTTCAGAGGACAGACTTAAAAAAAAAAAAACATTTTCAGATACCCACTGCATCACGAATCACCAATTTTCCCTAGCTGAAAAATTCTCTATTTGAACTTGGTTTTTGGTTCATCCAAAAATAAAATAACAATGAATGAAATAGTGATTCAAGATATAAACAAATATTGATTGAAGGAGACAATAAAAGACTGTGTCTTCTGCTGGAATTATAAATTTTATTTATAACTTTCCATTCATACATTAATTCCTGTGAATCAATTGTAATAGACTAATGAAGAGGGCAAAGCTCTCGAAACTATAGTCTCGTTATAAATAAAATTTATAATTTCAGCAGAAGACACACTCTTTTATTGTCTCCTTCAATATATAAAAATTCTGCTACTCTCGGCAAAAAACTTTCAATTTGACAAATATTGAAGTGTCTTGTTAAGAATTTTCGTTCAGTTTCCCGAAAAATTAGATAATAAAAGCTGGATAAGTGAACTTTGTTGAAGCATTTTAGAAGCAGTGTGATATAAGTTTTCATTTCAAGAGGTCAGTTAACCACTTCATGTACATGGTCGTGTCTGTCACGGGCGCCGTTCTTGGGTCGATCATTGATCTTTTTATCAAAAAAAAATGTGATCATGTTTTTATCAGAAATTCCAAATTAATGTTTGCATTAAGTGGTTAATATAAATTTATCAAAGTATGCCGCGTGGTCTTGTGGCATGTGTAAGTCACAGTATGTTTAGACGGGCGAAGGCTAGTTGATTGTGTTTGTTGCTGTGGGCTCTTATGAGAGACCAGGAGGTAGGATGAGAGAGTGAAGAGAAGTTATGGGTGAAAGGAGATTGAGGGATATCCTGCTGTTCGGGATAGCGTTCTGAACTCCATTCAGAAATGACATATTGTAAGACGGATACTAAAGTTTCTTGTGTTGGCGAAATCTAGCGTTCATAATGTGTCGTTACAAATCATGTAATAGAAATCCAATTAATGAGAGTTTTTAATACAGCTTGTACGATTTCTAGTTAAATTAGAACAAGAAAATTAAGTTATTTTAGAAAAAGATTTAACTTAACCTACGCCCTAGATACAAGAGCAACAGCCACCAAAACCAAAAACCGACTGCAAGTAGCCAAAATGAAAGTCCTGAGATCAGTCACAGGACTCAGTATAAGAGATAAATTTCGTAATGAAAACATCCGAAATCAATGTGGAATCATCGACATATTAAAGTGGACAAAAGGAAGATGCAGAGAGTGGCACGAATACATTATGCGAATAGACGATGAGAAGCTCGCCAAACAAGCCCTACTGTCTAAACCAACCACAAAGAGACCTCTTGGAAGACCTCCAAAAAGATGGATTGACAGTTGGCAAGACTCTGCAAATTAACAGGAGAAATCCTTAATTAAGAAGAAGAAAAAGATTTTTACATTTTTAATATTCTTAAACAGCGATAAGTTGATTTGAGTGAAATTGATTTTTCTTTTATGCTGGTCATTACAAATTAATGTATGACATTAATTTTTTGTTTTTTATAATGATACTGATACAAGAAGTTGCACCGAAAAGGTTCAACCTCTGAAGTCCGCGGTGGACCC
Source organism: Forficula auricularia (assembly GCA_024734495.1). Taxonomy (NCBI): domain Eukaryota; kingdom Metazoa; phylum Arthropoda; class Insecta; order Dermaptera; family Forficulidae; genus Forficula; species Forficula auricularia. The sequence goes on from JALMQS010000099.1 coordinate 17,145,922, forward strand.
TTGTATCTTGGAAATAAGAGATTTAGGGATTGGGTCCGAGTTGAAGGTGTTCGTGGATGCGTGTCTTGAAAGATTGAAGGTTATATGTTGCTGGGAAGACGGTCGGAGGAAGAGAGTTCCAGTCTCTAGATCTCATAGGGATAAACGAGTTTGCGAATGCGTTTGTTCGATTAGTATCCAATTTAAGCGCGTAGGGGTGTTAAGTCCTAGAAAATCGTGTATTTTGCGCAAAGTGTTGAAGTTAACTAAAATGAAACAAGCACATCAAATTATAATAGTATTGAGTGTAGTAAATAATAGTTTATGTGAAATAATTAATAAAACAAAATTTATGATTTATGACAATATTGTTTCTTCTCTGACCATAAACACATAGAAATCCGAACTAAAAAATATGGACATGGTGGTACATGAACTTTGAGGAGTTTACCTATTCAGGTGGTAAAACATTTTGAAAGTTTGAGAGCCCCTGGATTGGACTATAGTCTACTCAGAGTAAAAACACAATATCAATAATATGTCCTCTACAATCTCAATAATAAATATATTAAATAAATAAAAGTGACTTTTTTGAATTTTCGCGAAATCATGGTATTTTTTTAAAATTCACTCAAGGCTTTCTCCACAATATTAACATTATACTTAGAAGAATTTAAAGGCTTCATCAAAGATCTCATTAGATATGCTTTATTTCATGTCAGAAGAATGGACCCAAGTGCCAAACTTCCATTCCGTGCAATTGACTTAACTCTAGAGAAATGTATGTTAATGCACGGCTAAAAAACTCTTCGGGAATGCAAGAGTCTTTCGAGATCCATAAAGGCTGCATGTTCTTGATGCGCCATTTTCTTGGATTCGATCTAATTAAAAAAAAAAAAAAATAAGGACAAGTTCTGATGTGGCCATCCACTTGACTTTACCATACACTTCTGGTTGAGTTTGGTACAAGAGCCTAAATTTTCATTTTTTGACACCCCCCCCCCTTCTATTTGGGCGGTTTGTTTTTGAATTTTTAGTGGTCTGGGGGACCAGTGATTATATACAAAATTTGGTTGAGTTTGCTCAAATGGCCTAGATTTTTTTGACCCCCCACCCCTAATTTTGGCACCAGAAAAAAAAATATTTTCGTTACTATAGGTTGATTTTATAGTATATTTCATTTTTTTTGAGTTTGAAAATATTATAATTTTAATTTTTAACCCCCTCTCTCCCATCCTTAATTTTGGGTCGATATGCACCAAAATCTAATCAGCTCTTAATCTCAATGCACTAAAACTACGTGTGAAATTTGGTTTTGATATTCACACTAGTTTTTGAGCTAGCTCGTCCACAAAAATTTGGTAACGCACAGACTAACTAACAGACTAACAGACATTTTGACAAAACAATTATTATCTCGAAAAATATAATTTTTTCGACGTTCACTTGTTAGGGTTTTTTTGTAGATCGAAGTGCCATGGTTTCGCCCAATTTTTTTAATAAAAATAGTTTCAGCTGTTTTTGAGATATTTCGAAAAAAAGAAGCAAAAAAACCCCTTTTTTTTCATGCACGATTACAATACTTGACTATACCCTGTATGGTAAAGTAAAAACATATATTTAGATCTATGATCCCCTCTTTGAATTCTTCTTGATGTAAAATAAATAATATAATTTAATTAATTTTTAAATATAAAGGTATAAATTTTATTTTTAATAAGTATGGACAACGAAACTCCACAAACAATTCTTATTTAATCCTAAATTATTATTTATTATAGGATCTGATTTTTTACTTAAAAATTAAAATGTTTGATAGAGAAATGTTTATTTTTCGTTATGTTTTGGTACCACACCAATGAGATTATTATTTTATTTCTTAAAACTAGTTTTGTATAATATAGAGTTATACCATGAAATAATTTTATAACTCTGGTCTATTAAGAATATATTTCTTTTTTATTAAATAAATTTTATTAGTTTTTTTTTTTTTAAATAAATATAATATTTCAATTAAAATATAGATATTTTACATGTATTTGAATTTTTGTTGAAAATTTAAAATTTTACGATTTTACAACATATAATTATATATAGAAATAATTAAAATACTTTTTTAAAAAGCTATTAGTGATTGCTTAATTAAGTATCATAACATTTTTTTTTATTAAATAATTGTATTTATTTCTTTAAATAATACAATTAAGAATAGTATTTTAATAATTATATATATATATCCATATATGATGATTTAAGTTAATTAATATAGATATTTATTTATGTGGGTTTCTTCTAAATTTATTTTTATTTTTCTTGCCCTTTTTGTTGGTTTTATAAAATGGATTTGTAGGCGTAGTAATACTTGGCTTTAAAATTCCGCTTCTTCTTTTTTCTGGATCATATGGTATTTTGGGATTATCTTTCAGAGTTTTGCAGTATTCGCTAAAATCTAAAAAATAAATGTAATTATATTAAAATATTAAAAAATATATACAAAAGAAATCTATTCGTCTATTTACTGTGATTCAAACCACCTATTTTTTCTTTCTGAAACGTGATCGGAAGATGATGAGAAAAATTTAATAAGTAAAGCTTATTTGAACTTTTAATGACATTCTCGATTTCCGAATTAGGTCGCAAGTATGTCCAAACAGGGCTGGACAGTAAATAGTAACAAGTACTCCAATTACTTGGGTTAGTTACTTTTTGTAACTTTTAACTAGTCCTCTAAGTGAAAGTAACTAGTACTTGTAATCAGTTTCTTTTTGGGGGGAGGAATTATAACTATAAAGCTACTAGTTCCTTTATTTTTTATTTTACCATAAGAAGTAAGGTAAAAATAAGTTAGCAACAATCATTGGATAAATGATATAAAAGTCAGCCAAAGATTTAATTATTGGAAGGGTAAGGGGAAGATTTAGAGATTTTGTCAATTCATAAGCAACCTCGACATCATGAGTGAAAGATGAAAACGCTATTTCCCTACCCCAATATTATATTTAAAATGTCAGCTTAAAAAAAACATGTGGTTGCAAGGAAAAGAACCTTCTTCCACTTTTATTTATTTAAAAATTAATTCGTATAATTATCAACAAGTTTTAGTGCTCATAGCTTACATTAGATAAATCGAATTTTTTTTTAAGTAGCTTGTAATTAAGAGACTATAGTGTAATAGGAAATATTACTAATCATCAAGCTGATTATTAAGACCTCAAAAAGAAAATATTTGAAATGATTAATGATAATAAAATAAATTAAATGAGACAATAAAAGAGTGTCTTCTGCTGGAAAAATTAAAAAGACACTCTTTTATTGTCTCCTTTAATTTATAAAAATTCTGCTACTCTCGGCAAAAAGAAACTTTAATTTGACAAAATAGCTGAAAAAATAATTATTACATTATTTCATCTAAGTAATGTTATTTTTGTGGTTCTAAGTCAATTTTCTACTAAAAAAGCAAGTACATTCAACTTTTTTCCTAAAAAGGTTGTCTCTTTTAGAAATGTATACCTCACATCGCCACATATTCCTATTTGAAATTATGAAGTTTTTTCCAAGTGGACATAATTCTAGTTAGATCCAGAAATCGAAAATGTCATCATCAAATTATAGTTTAATTAGCTGCGACGGCCGTCTTCCGCGGCCCTCTTGCTAGCTACGCCCCCTGGACCCAGCCCCATCGACTCTCTCTCCAACCCTCCTGAACATCTGTTCCTGGACCTCCGCCCCCACCCCCTCTCCCTCCTCCACCTTCGAGCATTCTCCATCCACCCCACCGACCCTCTCCCCAACCCCTGTCTCTGACCACCTTCCACATCACCTACCCCCGGAGACCCTCGCTTCCGATCACTCTTCACCCCTGGACTCTCTCTTCCCCTTCTTCAATCACTCTCCACCCCGCCAACCCTTCTGGATCCACCGAAAACACCTATATCCCAAATATGATCTCAATAACTTGAAAAACATAAAAAAATACGAAGTGTTTAAGACCCCAAAATCAAAAATTTCCCATTTTTCGGTTCAGGGGTAAGTTTTGAAAAAAAATGAAAAAAAAACCTTCCAGAGATATTGCATTAATAAACCTATGTACCAAAATTGAATGCTAAAACATAAAAACCCGAGGAGATAGAGCACTTTAAAAATTTCAAAAATTTACCCCAAAATGACTATATCAAATACTCAAATATGTTTTTTGTTTCTAAACTAAAACCATATCGATATTTTTTCTGGTTTAAGAGATCTTGGAAAAACTCTGAAAACACATTTTGGAACTCTTTCCTTCCCTTTAGGGTTCGAATTTCAAAAAAATCCCTTCTTAGGACATCCATAAATCATAGAAAGAATATACTCTCCAAATTTCATCTTTCTAGGTCCAGCGGTTAGGGCTGAGGGTGAATGAATGAATGAAAAGTCACCTTCTCTTTTTATACATATTAAGATTAAGCTATAATAATTAAACGTTTTTCGCTATGTTTCTAGAACCTTTAAGTAATAAAATTATTGGGTGGTATATGTGGTGTGAATCACCCTGTATAAGAGATTAGAAAAAAATAATATAATTACCTTGTGTGGTATTAAGATCCAATTGAATAGATACTCTTTTAGTTGAATCTTTAGGTTCTTTTGGTATAATTTCCGAACCTTGAGATTTCGTTTCAGATGACATGGCGGCTTGAGATTCACTTTTAGCTTTCATGGACAACTTTAAATTTTTCTTTTTGATCAATTTTTTTTTTTTAATTTGTTTTGGTGAAAGTTCTTGTTTTTTGCTTAATTTTTTCGCTAAAATTTTCATTTTTTTTAGGTTAAGTTTTTTTTTTTTTTCAAGTTCATCTTTGTTTTTATCTTTGATCTCATTGATTTCAACTTTGATTTCATCACTGATTTCAACTTTGATTTCATCACTGATTTCATCTTTGCTTTCATCGGTGATTTTATCTTTGCTTACATCCTTGCTTACAATTTTGATTGTATCCTTTGTTTTATTTTTGCTTTTAACTTTACCTATAAAATTTTGATTTTGTTTTTCACTGATTATTTTCTTCTTTTCAATTTCAACTTTGGTTGGAGTGTTGATATCAAAATTTTCCGTTTTTATGTCAGCTTTTTCCATTTGTATGTCGGTAGTTTCTATTTGTATGTCAGTATTTGCCGCTTTTCTGCCAAAATTTTTATTTTTTCCTTCATTATTTTCCAATTTTCTCTTTTTTGAAGAAGAATTGTCCTAAAAATTGTATTTATCAGAAGATTTTTATGCTAGTTCGAAAAACGGTTGATTGATAAAGAAATTTAAAAATAATTACCTCAATTGTTTGTTTCCTTTTTAAATTATTGTTTTTTTCTTGTTCCATCATAAATATATTTTGAATCTGATGTTTTTGTCTTTTTAAATCAAATTTCAAAAAAGGATTAATACCTTGATTCAACTCTTGGAAACTAAAAAATGATTCAAATTCATTTACAATCTTTTCTAAGTAATATATCTAATTATTTTACGCGATAGTGATATTAAAAAATAATGCTCTGAATGTGAAAGAAATCGAAAATGTTGGAATATTTTCATTGTGTGTTAATCAGCAATATAGCCAGGGCGAGTCCAGGGATCCCCATTCTCTAAATTATCAAGAGACTAAGACATGTTTTGTGATTTTAAATTAAATTAACAAAAAATATTATACACTCACCGGCAAAAAAAACGCAACACCTAATTTTTTTTATTTTTAATATTTTAATTTTATAATATTTATCTTTGAACATATAAAAATCATTAATATAATTTCTAGGATAATTTTAAATATACAAATTTTAATTAAAGTTGAAAAATGTTACTTTAAAGTTTATTTTTTCAAAAAGTTCTAATATAAATGTAAATTGTCCCACTTAATTATCACAAATAATCACCAAGCGGCTCATCTTTTAATGATTTTTCGCAACTGAAAATCACAAAATTTAATTTTCTGGAAAAAATGTATTGTTTAATCTAATTTAACAAAATTTGATATTTGGAAACAATGTTAGCGATTTGTAATTAAATTATTAATAATATAGATTAAAAGTGTTTAAAGTTATATAAAATGACTTTAAAAAATGATATAAATGTTTTAACTTTGTTAAAAAATTGATTTTATAAAAGTAAAACATTAAAAATACAAAAAAAATTAGGTGTTGCGTTTTTTGCCGGTGAGTGTATTTTGGTTAAGAAACTCTTTGTTTACGAAGATAGTAAATTGTATACATAATTTGGTTGAGTTTGGTCCAAGGACCTAGATTATAAATGATTTTATTAAATATTAAATACAAGAGAGGGGCCAGGCGTATGGTAAAGTCATGTGGATGGCCACATCAGTTTATTTTAGTGTGATTTGGGTAAAAATGCTTATAATAATAAAACTAAGAGGTAGGGTTTCACAAAAAAGGACCTAGAACCAACACACGAACTCCTTAAAAGTTAAAAATGCTTAGATTTTTTCAAAAATTTTAAATCTACACTCATGGACAAAATTAGCAGAAAAAGAAAATTTTTTTATATAAATATATATATATATTTTTTTAGTCATTTATTTTTTAAGTGATTTTGATAATTTTGACATTAATTAACAAATTGCAAAATTATTTTCTAATGTCTAATATGTATAATTAACATAAGAAATTATTGATTATATTATTTAACTTTTGCGGTTCAAATTGCTTTAAGAAAAAATTAAAACTAAGGTTTAAAAGTTCATTTTGTAACCAAAATAAATTTGCCGCGGTTATATTCCGGGAGCCTAGTGTCTGAACAGTGAATTATTCGAGTAGGAATGACTCGATGACGTGTAAGCTAGAGGTTGGATTCGATTCGTATACGTGGAGGCTAATCAGAGAATAATAATGGGAGTCGAGGTGGCAAGGTGTCAAGTGAAGTGAAGGATCTGTTTTCGTTTCGTTTTTTGTTTATCGTGTACCGATTACCGTTAATATTATTATTTATCGAACTATCGTTCCGTGTGTTTGATTGTCGTTGTTATTGTTGAAAAGAATTCAACAATAATTTATATTTATATACATATATCTAATATCTTAAATATCATCAAATATTTAAGTTTATTTATTTATAGAAATGGCCGATTGCCTAATTCAAATACAAATATTGTTTTAATAATATAATTATTTGTTGTTTAATTTTAAATTATATAACTGTATTTAATTAGTAAAACCCAAGATTGTTAACCACATTTGTTATACATATATACAAGACTCGGTTTGAATAATTATAATATTTTAAACAACAAACATTTTATTATTTATTTATTTTTGCCTTCAAAGGGCAAAGTGAACATTACTGAATTTTCCAGCCAGTACAATGGCGCCCGACCAAAGGACCCTATTTTTGTTTACGTTTCGTATCTAAATATATCATTTGTGGTTTATGAACATTTTGACTACCGATTATAAGGAGAGGACAATATGGCTACAGTTCGATCCGTGGAAAAATTAGTGGCCGAACGAGAAGATTTATTCGACCATGTTCGGTCCCTTTACGATAAATGCACACGGCTGTCCCCTTCTCAGATAGAAGATTTCCAAAATATCCTAGAGAAGTTACCAGGGTTGGAAACTCAATTTGGAGAGGTGCAGAGGGGCATTCGCTCGTTTAATTGCCGCACTTCCGATCCCAAAGAAAAAATTGAGATCCCAAGAACGTGGATGGCCTTCACCGATATCATCGACGGCATACAAAATAAGTATCGAGCGTTGGTAAAACGTGGGGGAGAGCTACACACAGGAGTTCTTCCATCGCTAGTACCGATTCCATCGTATCTTTATCTGATACCGTATCGCCAGGTCCCATTCCTTATAATTATATCGCCCTGTGCTCCACTCCGCATACCGTGGCTACCGTTCCGTCTAATACCGTCTCGTCCTCTACTGTATCTCCAGGTCCCATTCCTTATCATCATATCGTCCCGTGCTCCCCCCTTCTTACATTGACTACCGTTCCATCTTCTATCGATTCACAGTCCCCTACCGCATCTCCAGACCCCACTTTTCCTTTAGACTCTACCGTTCCGTCCCGTATCGATCTCCAGTCCCCTATCGTATCTTCCGACCCCTCTCGTTCTTCATTGCCCACCATACCGTCACTTACCGCCCCTCATTCTCGTATCTTTCCTCATTCTCGTATCGTTTCTCATTACCGTATCATTCCTCATTCTCGTATCGTCCTTCATTACCGTATCGTTCCTCATTACCGTACTGTTCCTCATTATCGTATCGTCCCTCATTCCCATATCGTTCCTCATTTTCGTACCATCCCTTTCCCCACTTTGCTTTCAGTTTTTACCATCCCATCTCGTATCGTTCCTCAGTCCCGACCTGTCCCGGACCCCACTCTGCCCTCAGACGCTATCGCCCTCTTCCGTATAGATCCTCAGTCCCGTGACGGCTCGTCAAATACATCTAAGTTTATCGACCTGGATCTACCGTATCTTGCCGTCAGAATTGCTAACCTGCCAATTTTATTACCCTTTGATCCGGGTATATACTTGTATAAACTATCGGAAGATTGTGTCCTCGAGAGGATGAAGACTCCCTTCTAACATTTCGGAACCAACCCTACCGAATGAACTTCAAGAGCCAAAAAGTTGCCTGATCTTTATCTTACCGCTGAAGAAAATTACTTCATCGTTAGTTTTGGCGAAAGATCGAGGAACCATGCCAGGTACCGTCAAACTCTGCTGGGGTCGCCTGCTTCCTACGGGGCTTCCAGAGCTGAAGACATATGCCGAAGACAGAGACGGCCCATAACCTTCCCTAGCTCCCGGAACTTCCCCGCTGGGGGGGGGGATATGTAACCAAAATAAATTTGCCGCGGTTATATTCCGGGAGCCTAGTGTCTGAACAGTGAATTATTCGAGTAGGAATGACTCGATGACGTGTAAGCTAGAGGTTGGATTCGATTCGTATACGTGGAGGCTAATCAGAGAATAATAATGGGTAGTCGAGGTGGCAAGGTGTCAAGTGAAGTTGAAGGATCTGTTTTCGTTTCGTTTTTGTTTATCGTGTACCGTTTACCGTTAATATTATTGTTTATCGAACTATCGTTCCGTGTGTTTGATTGTCGTTGTTATTGTTGAAAAGAATTCAACAATAATTTATATTTATATACATATATCTAATATCTTAAATATCATCAAATATTTAAGTTTATTTATTTATAGAAATGGCCGATTGCCTAATTCAAATACAAATATTGTTTTAATAATATAATTATTTGTTGTTTAATTTTAAATTATATAACTGTATTTAATTAGTAAAACCCAAGCTTGTTAACCACATTTGTTATACATATATACAAGACCCGGTTTGAATAATTATAATATTTTAAACAACAAACATTTTATTATTTTATTTATTTTTGCCTTCAAAGGGCAAAGTGATAACTGGTGAATTTTCCAGCCAGTACAACGTGTTAAATATACAGAGTGTTCCATTTAAAAAAATAAAGTTGCTACGACTTTTCGATGGAAACCAAAACGTCGAAATGCTGAAAATATTTTAGATCAATAAGGTCAGATAAAAAAATGTAAGGCCCTAAATTTTCAGAAATATCCTGCGTTCCGTTTTCAATAAACATCTAACACGTGTCATCGATCGTGAATCACCCTGTATAAGGTCTATAATATTGAAAGTTGAAAGCAATGGTTAACCTTTTTTAATTATCTCAACTGGTTTTTTTCATAATTTTTAATCAAATGCTCACTTTAGCAGATTGGGCGAGAGCAATTTGGGTTGTACGATCGCCCAACCGCGCTCACCCTGACTCCGCCACTGGTGAGATTTAAAAGTGGAGGGTGTCAGCTGAGCATCGATCGCAGCGCCAGAGTTTCCCAACAGCCCCGCTTTACCTAATCAACATGGCAGGGGCAATAACGAGATGGAATTCTTTTTCTAAAGGTAAATATATTTATCAATATCTTCTTGAATTTATTTTAATTCAGATTTAAAAGTAAATTACTCGACGCAAAATTTTCATAGGAATCTACGGACTCCCTATTTTAAGCAATGTTCACATACGGACAAATACGACAGCTCCAACCAAGGTAGTTTTTTTAATTTATTTTTATATTAAGAAATATTATAAATTAATCGATTTATTTGATTTTTAAAGACAAAGTTCGGGCCTCTTAAAGATGAAGATCGTATATTCACTAATCTTTATGGCCGACATGACTGGAGATTGAAAGGGGCATTAAAAAGAGGTGATTGGTATAAAACGAAAGAAATTCTTCTTAAAGGTACCGATTGGATTATAAGTAAGTATTTATTTTAAAAAAATATATATATTTTATAATATATTTTTCTTATGATTAGCTATTACTTAAAAAATCTTCATGACAAGTTGTTATATAAATGTATCTATCTATACAAAAATAAATACATTAAAAAAACTATCATCACACTTTTTTACTTTACCATACAAAACTATGGCATTTCGGTCTACAAAAAAACCCTAATAAGTGAACATCAAAAAAAATATATTTTTCAAGATAATAATTGTTTGGTCAAAATGTCTGTTAGTCTGGTTGTCTGGTTGTCGGTTAGTTAGATAGTCTGTGCCTTACCAAATTTTTGTGGACGAGCTAGCTCAAAAACTAGTGTGAATATCAAAACCAAATTTCACTCGTAGTTTTGGTCCATTGAGATTAAGAGTTGATTAAATTTTGGTGCATATCAACCCAAAATTAAGGGGGGTGAATGGGGTGGGGGGTTAAAAATTAAAAATCTAGGCCATTTGAGCAAACTCAACCAAATTTTGTATACATAATCAATGGGACCCCAGGAGTCTTAAAAATGCAAAAACTAACCGCCCAAAATGGGGGGGAAGGGGGGGGGGGGTCAAAAAATGAAAATCTCGGCCATTTACCAAACTCAAAGAAATTTTGTATACATAATCAGTGGTACCCCAGACGACTAAAATTGCAAAAACTAACAGCTTAAAATGGGGGCTGGGGGAAGGGGGGGGGGGGTCAAAAAATGAAAACATAGGCTCTTGAACTAAACTCAACCAATTTTTTTATACAACATAATCAGTGGGCCCCCAGGAGTCTAAAAATGGAAAAACTAAACCTTCTCCCCTTCATGATTATAAATAGGTAATTTCATTAAATATTAAATATAAGTGAGGGGCCAGGTTGTATGGTAAAGTCAAGTGGATGGCCACACGTCAGCTTATTAAATTTAAATACAACAAATTTATTGATCCGATAGAAAATATAAACATTATATTGTTTCCAAATTGTTATGCCACTTTTTCCCCACAATTTTAGGAATTAATAAAACTGCTTTGAAATTAGGACTATTCCAATAAAAACAGAAATTTAAATTGTACACTATTTCGAAACCTTTAAAGTAGAAAATCATAAGATGGTGTCATCTATTAAATCCGATGGAATGGAATATTTTTAATTATATGTCAGAGAGGGTTGTTTTTCACCCCCTCGGGAATCGAAACCCGAGTGCCAGTTACAGCAGGTGAGCCAGATGGCCAGGATTGCTGTTACTGGCACTCTGGTTCGATTCCCGAAGAGGTAAAAAACAACCCCTCTGATATATAATTAAAAATATTCCATTCCATCGGATTTAATAGATGACACCCATCTTATGATTTTCTAGTAAATTTGAATCTATTACCATCGGCAAATTGAAATTTTTCATATTAAACCTTTAAAGCTTTTGGCACATTTTAATATAAAACATAATTTTATTTGTCCCAATCTTAGCAAAATTTGGTACTTACGTATTAACGCCACCGCAGCTAAAGATTTGGCGGTTTTTAAATTTCACCAATCTACACCTAAAATTTTTTAGATAAATCAGTTCCCCTCTGTCAAAAAACAACTTGAATAGGTTCGGTTTATGATCTCGGTTTGATTAGATAAAAAATGCGTTCCCAAACAAACCTTGCGGTGGCATTAATGTACCCGCATTTTTTATCTAATCGAACCGAGATCATAAACCGAACCTATTCAAGTTGTTTGCAAGGTTTGTTTGGGAACGCATTTTTTATCTAATCAAACCGAGATCATAAACCGAACCTATTCAAGTTGTTTTTTGACAGAGGAGAACTGATTTATTCTATTTTATGATTTATCTCAAAAATTTTAGGTGTAGATTGGCGAAATTTAAAAACCGCCAAATCTGTAGCAGCTACACTGCGGTGGCGTTAATACGTAAGCACCCAAAATTTTTAAAAATATGCACTTTATTTTATTATTATTTAATGCTATTCTTAATCTCTGATGAAGATTTAAAAATCCAGGATAATTTTAATAATTAAGGTAGTTGTTTCGCGACAATACTAGCAAAAAGTTAATGCTAGAGTATATAGAACAGTCAATAAAGATTCATAATACATAAGCCCAAAACTTTTTGCTGTTTATGTACTGATTCTAGCCAATCCCGTGCTCGTTTGACAAATATGGCAACACTGTCCTAGCTTGTATATATATTACAGTAGAAATTTCAGATAAAGTACATTATAAAGGGAGATTTATAAAACAAAAAGTTCTTAATAAGCGATGGAAAGCTGTTGTGACAATTGCTGAAGCGAAAAAACTTCAAAAAAATTACTAAAGTTAACCCACTTTTTAGGTTAAATATATGCGTTGTTGCCAGCTTATTTTTAGTGTAAATTTTTCTTTATACATTTTTAATTATTTATTCATTATTATCTCAGAAACTGTGTTGTAACTATGAATCAAAATTGTCTTAAAATATGTATTAGTTATTATTTAATGTTGGTTTAGTTTTTTATAAAAATGGTAAGAAGGGTTTCTTAATTATAATTAAATATGTATGTAAACTTTCCGATATATCCTATTCTTTAAGTGCCATATCAGGTCACCCTGACGTTTTGGCTCCTCTCCACATATACCTGATCCCCTATAGTGCAATGTATAAGAGTGAAAAACTCTATCTTTGGAATTTAATATTTCCGGAGCTATATTGTTCATAAATTTCGTTTTTGCAACCAATCAATGCAGAAGTATTTAAATAATATTATGTCTAAATTTCAAAAAAAAACCTAAGAAAACCCATATGGTGAAACAACTACCTTAAATAATTGTATTCATGGGAGGAGGAATTAAAGCGACTTTGAAAGTCTGAGTAAAAAAAAATTATTTTTGATTTTTCTTTTTTTTAATCATTCTTGTCTAAATGGTGTTTTTAGTTTTTTGCCATTTTGTTAAAAAAATAAGGCTCTAATTATTTTCCATAAATTCACTCTTCTTACTTTTATAAGTATTAAGTATTTATTGAATTTTTGTGATGGGTCTTAATTTTATTAGTCCCTATTAAAGAATTCTTTAGTTAACTTTAGAAACCATTCAGTTTTTCCCATATTTGTGAAATGATCAAAATTACAAGTGTTCTCATTAAATTTATAAATTTAAAATTCTTTATTCGTTAATTTAAACAAATTATGTTATCTTTATTTTAGATGAAGTTAAAACTTCTGGACTTAGGGGTCGTGGAGGTGCTGGATTTCCTTCAGGAATGAAATGGAGTTTTATGAATAAACCCTCCGATGGCAGGTAATATTTATAATATATTAATAAATACATCTTATATCTCTAAGTAATTAAGAAATCATGAATAGCGTTTTCTGTTATGGTAACTAACTAACATACAATATTTATAATTACACTTTCGAAACTATTGTCTCTAAGTGGATATCGATGAGGCAGTCCAAAAAAAAAAAAGAAGAAGATAATTTACACTATCTTTTTATTCATGAAACCGACGTTTCGGAGGCTATTCCCTCCTTCGGGGTCTGTAATTAATTAAAATGGGATTTGGCCGTCATTACAAACAAGATCAACACAAATTTTTTTTTATATAAATACAATTAATATATAATTACATACAATTTTTTTAATCAATAATATTCTACTCACTTTGAAAAGTCAGTGAAGGAAATCCATTACGACATTCCCTTCTGTCTCCTCTTTCAGTGGCAGTAACAATAATATATTGTATATCATTCTCAGCAGAATTATAATGTAGTAATGATGCAAAAAAAATTTTGATATAAGTATATATCATTAGCCAAATCCCTCCCAGATAAACCCTGCGCAAAGCAGTTGTGCGCATAATTATTTATTTATATAGTACAACAATGTGTATTTTGCTTTAATTATACTTTATACATATATATATACAAATAAATAAATAATTTATAAAAAGTTCGATATCCACTTAATTCACTTATCAGTCCGTTTCCAAAAATTACTCCAATCTTATTGTCTCTAACATTTAAATTATATACATGCATGTAGAGTCAATTCGAACCTCGTTAAAATTCGAATTTTTCGATAATTCGAACTCTTCAGCTGTTAACTTCTGTTAATCGAAAAAATTCTGTGTATTTTGATATGCTCGATAACTTGAAATCCTTTTCGTAACAAGTCGGCTTGACAATTAAATTAACATTTTTATTATGTAACAAAATGAATACAATAAACTTTACTTAGTGTGAGCGGTTAAATTTGGAATGCTCCTGATTTATTATTATATCATAATTAGGATTTAATTTGCTAGTAGCTATTCGAAGAACTGCTTCTTCTTTTCATGCGCGATTCTGGATCTATTTTTGTTCTTCATTAACGAAAATGTAGCTTCACAAATATAAGTTGATCCAAAGAATGTCAACTATTTTTATGCATAATCCAGAATATTTTTAAAGATTTCTGGATTTAAAGAAACATAAAATTCCAGTATTGTTTTTTCAGAAAAATGATTTTTTAGTAGTAAATTTGATTGTAAATATATCAGTTTCAAGTGCATTGTCGACATTGAAAGCAAATGGTGGTAGACTTACTAATAAAAGATCATTAGAAATTTTTTGAAAATCTTTAAATCTTGTTGAATATTCTTTGAATAAATAAATCGTTTGTTATCGTCTCATATTTTTTATAATCACTATTTTTTAAGTTATTTTCCCTTTTTTTCAATGTTGGAAAGTGAATCAAGAGTGTCTTTTGAAATTGTTGTGAAAATAATTTTAATTTTGTTGTACTTAAATGAGATGACATTTGTATACATATCATAATAAATAGTCCATTTCCTTGTAGTGATAAATTCAATTAATTTAAATATGATAACATATCAACTAAGAAGGAAAGATCAATCAACCATTGTTAATCATCTAGTATGTCAAATTCGTTAAGCTTGTTTTTAATATTTAAGAAGTTCACGATTTTATCGAACAAATTATAAAATCGTTTTAGCACTTTTGACAGACTTAGCCATCTAATTTATCTCCGTATGATAAGGAATATCAATAAAATCACATATTTTCATATATTCTGCGGGCCGGATTTAACATCGTAACGGGTCGACAGTTGCCCACTGGGGGTAAAACCTTAGAGTGTAAACCTGCTAACTCACAACAAGGAAATTTTACAGGACAGAGAAAAAACAAACAAAATGTAATATTGTTGTTATGGAAAGAAACTATTTTTCACATCTTTTTTCTACAACTTACGATCGTAATTTTAAGTAACAGTTTTACTTGAACGATCCTGCATCTCTTTTTCTTTCGAATGGTATTAATATGTCATATATGATAAAATATGGATTTAGCAGGTTTACACTCTAAGGCGAAATATGCTATATGTTTATTTTCATCAAACAGAGGACAACCTTATTTTTCTTCTTATAACAAACTACAGTTCGCATTTAGAGACTTCTGGTGCTGATACAATGTTAGGTTTATTTAGGTTTTTGATACTACTGATATTGTGTGTAATGTATAGTTCGCACTATAAGAAAATCGAACTAAATAAATCTTTATAAATAAAAATGTACTGTTACGCTTAAGTGATACGTTGAAGGATCTCCGAAAGCTCTTCACCGATTTCTTTGAAATTTTCACACAACATTCCATTCAAATACACGAGTGTTTTTATATATAGTGTTTTTTATAGATATCACATCTGTGGCATGTAAAAAATATTTTTTCGAGGAAACAACGCCAGCGCCTCGCTTGGGGTAAAACCAAACAAACAAGATGGCCGATAATAGCTTTTTGGAAATCTTTCAACTGTCAATATTATTTTGGTTACGGGAACAATCTTGACAAATAATTCAATAAACCTGGCCCAAAATTTAGATATACCAATCGGAGCACCAAACGGACATGTGTTGCGAATATAGTTTCAATACGTCCAGTGGTTTAGGCGTGAAGCATACGATTTAGTCACAGCAACGCGTGGTCGGGTCAGCTATTATCTATATAAATTTTAACCATAAAACGAGACGCTCCCCGCCAGGGGCTAGGTGATGCCGCGCCGAAGGCCGGGCGTCAGCTAGTAGAATATAAATTTAAGTAGTTACTTTTTGTTGTAATTTTAAATAAATTTCTAATATATTCAATCACA
Organism: Forficula auricularia; assembly: GCA_024734495.1. Taxonomy (NCBI): domain Eukaryota; kingdom Metazoa; phylum Arthropoda; class Insecta; order Dermaptera; family Forficulidae; genus Forficula; species Forficula auricularia. The sequence continues at coordinate 17,162,325 of JALMQS010000099.1, forward strand.
AAAATAAAAGCTTTAACCACTTCCTTTTTAATAAATATAAAATAAATTCAAGTCTATAAAAATTTCATCTATATAGTTTTAATTAATTTATTTATTTTTATTAATAAATAATTTGTTTATCTAATTTAATATTTGATTCATGTTTCAGGCCTAAATATTTGGTAGTGAATGCTGATGAAGGCGAGCCAGGAACTTGTAAAGATCGTGAAATCATGCGACATGATCCCCATAAATTAGTTGAAGGTTGTCTAGTGGCAGGTCGAGCCATGGGTGCAAAAGCGGCTTACATCTATATTCGTGGGGAATTTTATAATGAAGCTTCAAATATGCAAGTGGCTATTGCAGAGGTAAATTTTAAATTATTTGATGAGTTTAAGAATATATAAATAATATCTAAGAAAAATTCAAAAATTTTAAATTACTATATATATACTTATATGCAGAGGAAAATACACCACTTCAGGTATTTGAAATACAAAATACGAAATACTTTTCAAAAGTATTTGAAATGCCAAATTTAAAATATCTTTAGAAAATCTAAAAAATGTATTTGAAATACAGATCTAAAATACAAAATTCCTTCTACCTCAAACCGCCGTTGAC